>QNUK01000810.1:167500-233178 GCA_013621035.1 Clarias magur | reverse complement strand
ATAACATCTCACTCCAGGTTTCTCACTGTTAGAAAGTTCCAAATTACGGTGAGCCAAACTCATCACACATCACACTGGCATCATGAGGATTAAACAGCTGCTACAGAATGGTATCATTTTGTGTCATTTATTAGGAACGGGTCATATTAATCATAACTGGTATAAAGTTTTACTGGAGAGACTCTGCGGTAACACAATAAATCAGCAGCTAAATACTGCCGCCTGCTGTTCAAAACAGGAACAAACAACTCACACATGAAAGTTTTATTCACATACAAGCACAAATATTACATAACAGATATTAATAATAACATGGAAAACCTGTTTAAAGCAAAAGTCAAATATAATATTCCGCTGTTAAACCTGTTAAAATAATGAAAGTCTGCCAAAAAGGTTCATTTCAACAATCATTAAGGTTTAAACCTGTTTATGGTGCGTGCGCTGTACATGTCTCTGTGTATGAGCTGTTACTATGGAAACGATACCGTATCAGAGTGAGTGCATTAATATAAACCTGCACGACTGTCAGAGCTGCTGTTAGAGAGAATGAATCAACTCTTTCTGACCAATCAGGAGGCAGAACTCAACAGCAGCAAAGTAGTGCAACAAACTAACACACAACTAATCTAAATAAAAAAACCTCATGTTATATTTTGTGCAAAATTCTCTGATTTAAGTAGATACATGAATTTTTGATGAATATCTGTGTCAGTGATGTTCAGATTATTATTAAACCATGACACACGTGCAGTTGGGAGCTGAGAACCAGATTGTACTGTGTAGTGATTGTGAGCTGAAAAGCAATCAAAGACATCACAGAGAGAGAGAGAGAGAGAGAGAGAGTTTATTAAGTATTGAAAGAGAGATGATTAAGTAAGATGAAACCGATTCTTCTTTTCGACGCTCATTACAGATATGAAATCTCACACCGTCTCTTGATCCCTGAAAGTTACTGAATGTAACTCCAAGTCAAGTCAAGTCGACTTTTATTGTCATTTCAACCATATACATTTAAGTACACAGTGAAATGAAACAACGTTCCACCAGGACCAAGGTGCTACTGTCTTATGCAGAAGTTTAGGCACCCCTTGATAAATAACAGATTTTGGTGATTTTTTTATTTGAAAAGATGTGAACACCGTCTCTCTTGGAAATGGAAAAAATGCACAATATTTTCAGCAAACATTGCTGCATAGTTACTTTTTATGTCATAAATTGAACATTATTGTGGCACTGTGCAAAAGTGTGTGCACCCTACATAATCAGTACTCAGTAGCGCCTCCTCTGGCAGATATCACTGCTTGCAAACGCTTTTTATAGCCGCTAAAAGTCTTTCAGTTCTTGTACTTGGGATTTTCTCCCATTCTTCCTTGCAAAAGGCTTCTAGTTCTGTAATATTCTTTGGTGGTCTTGCATGCACGGCTCTTTTAAAACCTACCCACAAATCCAATTATGTTTAAATCAGGGGACTGTGATGACCGTTCCAAAACCTTCAGCTTGCTGAAACTGTACAAAAAGAGACAACACCAGACAACAAAGTGCACGTGCACAACACAACAACAGAACATGTTTCAATACTGTTTGTAGGTAGTGGAACATTAGACATTCCTGAAATAGCAGCAATGATGGAAAAAATACTTTGTGCAAATAGCAAGTAATTAATAGTGTGCAAATATTGTTCAAAACAGGTGGGTATGAACAAATTGTAAGATGGTTGTTGATAAGAGTGTTTGTGTATGTTTATCAGTTCACTCCTGATGTTATTTAGTTCGTCTGAATCATTTGTGTGTATTTGTGTGTGTGTGTGTGTGTGTGTGTGTGTGTGTGTATGTGTGTGTGTGTGTGTGTGTGTGTCTGATCATCCACAGTGCTGGTGGCTTTGTGGATGCAGTGTCCGCCCGGGGGGCGTCTTCCTCGTGCTGTCGGGAGAGGGCGTCGGCTTTGGTGTGCTTGGACCCCGGACGGTATGACAGGTGGAAATTATAGTTCTCAAAAAACAGTGCCCACCGCGCCTGTCTGGGGTTGAGTTGTTTTAAGGTGCCGATAGTGATGAGGTTTTGGTGGTCGGTCCAGACGATGAACGGCTCTCTGGCGCCCTGGAGCCAGTGTCGCCATTCCTCCAAGGCCCACTTTATGGCCAGCAGCTCGCGGTCCCCTACTCTGTATCGCTGCTGAGTGGCAGGACCTCGCTGGGAGAGAACAGCCCCGGCGCCCACATCCGAAGCGTCCACCTCCACAACGAATGGTTTGTCAGCATCCGGGTGAAGGAGGATGGGAGCAGTGGTGAAGCGGCGACAGAGCTCATGGAAGGCAGAGACGGCGGTTGAGGTGAGGTTGAAGGGGTGAGATGATGGGCGGGTCAGAGCGGTTAGTGGAGCTGCAACGGTACTGTAGTCCCGGATAAAGCGGCGATAGAAATGGGCAAACCCGAGAAATCTCTGGAGTTGTCTTGGGGTAGGGGCCAATGACTCACAACTTCCAGTTTCTGCGGGTCCATGGCCACACCCTGGGGCGAGATGACAAAACCCAGGAATGTGGTGGAGCGCTTGTGAAAAGCGCGCTTCTCCAACTTACAGTACAGCTGGTGGGCGAGCAATCTCTTTAGAACCGCTCTGACGTGCTGGATATGTTCGTTGACGGTTCGGGAGTAGATGAGGATGTCGTCGAGGTAGACGAACACCCAGCGGCCTAACATGTCTCTGAGGACGTCATTGATGAATTGCTGAAAAGCGGCAGGTGCGTTGCAGAGACCAAAGGGGATGACCAGACTCTCGTAGTGTCCTGTAGGGGTGATGAAGGCCGTCTTCCACTCATCGCCCTCTCTGATGCGCACCAAGTTGTAGGCGCTCCGGAGGTCCAACTTAGTGAAGATGGTGGCACCAGAGAGGGCGTCCAGGGCAGAGTTGGTAAGAGGCAGTGGGTGTCGTTTTTTTATGGTGATTTTATTGAGCCCCCGGTAATCGACACAGGAACGTAGACTACCATCGCGTTTTTTCACGAAGAAGAACCCGGCTTTGGCAGGTGAGGAGGAGGGCCGGATGGTACCATGGCGAAGTCCACTGGAAACATACTCCTCCATCGCCTGCATCTCGGTGTTGGATAGTGAATAGAGGTGGCCGCGGGGTGGTGTCGCACCTGGCTGAAGATCGATTGCCAGGTCGTATGAGCGATGAGGAGGTAGGTGGGTAGCGCGTCTCTTACAGAAGACTTCAGCCAGGTCCCGGTAGTCTAGCGGGATGTTGTCTGTGTCAACATCGGGGGCCTCGGACTCCCTAGAGCACATCCCAGCCTCGGCCCGTAGGCAGAGCTCGGTGCAGGTCGGCCCCACTGTAGAATCCGATTTTGGGTCCATGATATGAGTGGGTCATGATGCAGCAGCCAAGGGTGTCCGAGGATGATGGTTGGTGATGAAATGGTGGTGGTGTAAAACTGAATCTGTTCCCGATGCTGGTTGATGATGAGGGTCATAGGCTGAGTTTGAAAGGAGATGGGGCTGGAAGAAAGGGGCCGACCGTCGACTGATGTAATGGTTACGGGCTGGGATAACGCCTCGATTTTTACCCCCAGTTTTTTGGCATATGAAGAGTCAATGAAGTTCCTGTGTCAACCACGGCGGGAGGTGGAGGACCGACGGTTCTGGTGGGTGCTGCAGTGAATGAGGCGTGGACTTCTGGAACTGGAGCGTGGGTGTGGTACGAGGTAGTGCTGTCGTGATGGGTGGCAGGGTACGGGGAGCTGGCTTGGGGCGAGCAAGCAGACATTGGTCAATCCGGAGGGCGAGTTAGATTAAGCCCTCCAAGGTAAAGCTCGTCTTTTATACGCGAAGCCAGTCCCTCGTAGTAGAGAGCTGAGAGATGCGACTTCACCATCTTGATCGATCAGCTTAGCATGCTCGTCAACCACATCGCAGAGGTGAGCAAACTCCACTGGGTTTACTGCTGTGATTCTGTCACGAACTAACCGGAGATGAATCAGAAGACTAGCAGTTAACCCTGTAGCGTGGATGGTAAAGCGCGAGCAGGCAGGATAACCACGCTAGTTATTCTTAGAACTCTCCCGAAGCAAGAGCAAGAGTTTACACAAATAAACCCGCGTTCTAAATACACACACCCAATCGGAAGCGATAACCCAAGAAAGTGGGTACTCACGTTTAGACGAGCGAGGCGTTGGCGATAGCATGGGCAAAACTCAATGACTGAGCAATGTGAGGCGCCATCTTGTTTCCTTTTATGCTTCCTGAAACCCGACCGTATTACTTCCGGGTCCTAGTGACGGTCGTGTTACGAGTGTGCATGACACTAATTTATAAACATCACTGTGGAAAGATGTATAGTTCTAACCCTGTAACTCTTTTTCCTACAGAAGGTAAAGGAGAACACCACTGCTACTTTGCCTACTGTTAAACAACTTTGTTCCCGTAGGATTGATCCATAGTAAGCACCACTATAGAATCCGGATATAAAATGAACGTGGATGGATCAACATTTTGGGATACAGAAACAGGTGCTAACAGGAGGTTGCTACGTGGTGATAGCACATGAAATTTTAAAAGTGTAAATGTAATGCTCAACTAACAAATTAGATTCTATTTCAGAAAAACAGATGCAGCAGCGAAGGCGAAGGCCAAACTTCCCCTTTCCTATAACCATAACATGTGTGTGTGATGATCTCACCCCCACAGCTAACCTTGACGAGCTGCAGAGCACAGCCACTCCAGTAGAGAAAACACTCTGGAGAAAAGCGGCATGTGTTTCACAGTATATGTAACTCCTAGTGTGTCAGTACACATAGAAGCTCAGTGGGAGCCGCGGATGTCAGAGAATAGAAGGAAAAGAGATGTCCCTGTTAAATTTCAAGGTTACACATTAGCAAACCCATGGACTAGCCCAGGGGCAAATGTAGGCTAGTCATTCGCCCTTGACGGAGGAACAACAGTAGCCTAAACAAGGTAAATGGTTTAGCATACATGTTACTGACACTAAAAAAATACACCATCTTAAAAACCTCTTGTTGTTTCTAAATACCTGATAATCATCAGAATATCAGCAACATCATAGACCACATGAAGAAGGCTTTGCAAACACCTCCCCAAGTAGAGTCTTGGATCTCATGGTTAACGCAGTTGTGGGGAGGCTGGGGTTATTAGCACCCTGTATTTGCAGGTGTATACAGGAACTAGTTCTGAACACAGTACAATATCAAATGTTACGATAGACTGACAAGAACATAAAACAAGAGAAACCAGACTCAGAAACCGGACTCAACTGATGACTGGGACGCCCCGACTTCTGACGGGCTTCAAAATTCAGGTGACAATTATCCTGATTGTGACTTAGATCCTGATATGGAAGAAGGCATGATGTAAATGTAAAAAAAGAATTGTGACGTATATATATTTAAGTAGGTTGCAAAATTTTTCAAAGATGCTTTTGTGTCAGGGGTCTTTCCCCCATAAAAACAGCTGTAGTGTCCTCTGTGTGCATTAGAGTGTTAGTGATGATGTTGTTTAAAACCCAGGTTAGAAAAACAATGTCTGATGAAAATTGCCTAACGCATGGCTTTATTAGTATAGTCTTGAATTGTAAAATTTAAATGTTTAGGTTGTCATTTAATGATGTATTAACAGGTAATTGTGCCATGTAGACTATAGAAGCTTTAAATGTGTTTGCCGAAACTTAGAAACACAAGGCCGAGAATAGAACAGAAACAACCTGATTGTAATTGTCCCTGAATAAATGATAAGGTCTGGACATCTGGTCTGGGTCAGATAAAGAGTTGTGAGATTAAATGTAGAAACTTCATGTACGGGGCGTTGATTATGTTAGCAGAAATGTTTGTGTATAAAATGGGACGGCTGAGAGAAAGAGATCACCTTTCTCCATGCTGCAATTGTTTGCTGTATGAGACTGGTCCTTCTGCAGAAGCTTAAAATAAAACCTTTGTGACTTTGTGTATGAATTACTTGTCTTTATAATATTTACAGAATTTCCACCACACTACACAAATATGAGTCAGTGAACAGCAGTGGACTGAGTACACACCCCTGGGGGGCCCCAGTGCTCAGTGTGGAGGTGCTGGAGGTATAGTTCCCAATCCGCACTGCCTGAGGTCTTACGGTCAGAAAGTCCAGGACCCGGTTACAGAGGGAGGTGTTCAGGCTCAACAGACTCAGCTTCCCAGGCTCACTCAGGTGTTGGAAGATGATTGTATTGAATGCTGAACTGAAATCTATGTACAACATTCTGAAGTAAGTATCTTTCTTGTCAAGGTGTGTCAGTGCCAGGTGGAGTGTGGTGGAGATGGCGTCGTCCGTCGAACGGTCTGAACAATATGTAAACTGCAGGGGGTCCAGTGAAGGGGGCAGCAGGGTCTTGTGTCTCATCATGAGCCGCTTGAAGCACTTCATGATGATGGGTATGAGTACAACAGGGCGGTAGTCATCGATACAGGACACAGAAGACTTCTTTGGCACGGGGACGATGGTGGTAGAATTGAAGCATGTGGAAATGACAGTGCTGCTCAAAGAGATGTTGAAGATGGTGGTAAGAACATCTGCGAGGTGTTCTGCACATTCTCTGAACACTCTGCCTGGGATGTCCAGCGGCTTTACATGGGTTGACATTGCGTAGCGTCACACGGCCGTGGTGATTCACAGCACCTGGTTGTTCAGGGGAGGGGTGGTTTTCTTTGCTGTTAATTCCAAACATGGTTGTAAGATGATCCAGCTGAAACTGAAAGCCGAATCGCACTCCGTCCCCCAGTGAGTGGAGATGATCTGTAGGAGTTTAATGGACACTTTCAGATGATTCAGTTCTGACTGGCTGATGTGAATCTTTCTGACACACACTCTTCCCTACTGCCATGATTTCAGGTAAGAGAATGCTTTAGTGCTGTTTCTTCTCTCCTGTGTTGTGTGTGAGAGGTGAGGTGGGACTGCAGATAAGTCACATGGCTTCATTACACACCTCATTCAGAAGAACAGAGGAAAGGGCAAGAAGAACACTTCACTCACAAATATCACTTCATATAAAAGAAAATCTCTTTATTTCCTTGTTGGTGTAAATTTCAGTAGAATCCTCTGATCCAGACAGCAGGGGTAGAAACTGGCGTGCGGGTGTACACAGGGTTTTACACTAATCAAGCCCTTGATACAGAAATAGTAACGACGTGGACACTGTTGCATTGACATGTGCAGTTTATTTATAACTAGATCCATGGCACATATTTATCTGAAGAGAGAAGTGTGTTTAAAGAGAGCAATGAATTTCTGTTTAAATGTAATCGAGACAACAGGGAACATCTCACTTCATCATTTACAATAACTGGAGAGAATTAGTCATTTATAAATATGAAGTTCTCTGACTCTATTATGTTTAATACACATACAGTGCAGTGTGACTGATAAATCTTATACAAACTCCAACCAAGTGAATTTACATAAATAATATCAGAGGTCCAGTGGATTCTTTCACACATACACTGTGTTTCCTTCTTCTTCTCTTTACAGCTCTACCACTGAGATGGATTTTACTGTTTCTACTTCCATCTCTCAGCCATCAGGCTTCTTCTGGTCTGTCTCATTATTCATTACTTATTAAGGGTTATGAAGTTACTAAATCAAGGCATTTAGACGTCACTCTCCTTTAACAAACACTCACACAGACTCTATTAACTGTTCTAAAGTCCATTAGCAGTGATTTCTGTTGGTATGTTGCTGATTTGTGGTCTAATCTCTCCTGCAGGATATTTTTCAGTGAAGGTTGAGTCTCCAGTCTCAGGTCTCCTTGGTTCCTCTGTGTCTCTGCACTGTGCTGTCACCAACAACATGGATGTTCGACCTCTGGAAGTGCGCTGGTACCGTCCCAAAATGTACGACACCCCAATGCTCCTCTATGAAAATAAACAGATCCAGAAGAGTCGTGTAGATGTTCAGTACCAGGGCAGAGTGTTCCTGTTAGGAGATCTGGAGAAAGGAGACGTCTCTGTGAAACTGGAGAACCTGACACTAACAGATAGAGGAGATTATGTGTGTCATGTGAGCACTGATACCTGGTATGACAAGGCCACAGTGACCCTCAGGCTGAGAGGTAACACTTGGTGCATCACTTAGTTTTACAAATGAAATGTTCATAGGGGAACTATTTAATTCTCTCTCTCTCTTTCTCTCTCAGTGCTGGGATCCACTCCTGTTCTCTCCATACGTGAAGCAGGAGGAGGGCAGGTGAACGTTAGCTGTCAGTCACATGGTTGGCCTCCTGAGCCGTCAATCACCTGGACAGATAAAGATGGCAGAGATCTGAAACATCTCAGTAACGACAAGTTCACCCACAGTAAGATCTACTCATCTACACTTACATGAAATATTCTACAAACAGAAATAAACCCCTTTTTATTATCCTCAGACTCTGTAGGGACTGTAGATGTGAGCTCGTGGCTGATTGTGTCTCCCTCTGAGTCTGAGTGGATCTCCTGCTCTGTGGGTTTGTCTGATCAGGAGAGACAAGAAGGCAGAATAATATTACACGTCCCTGCACGTGACACAGGTCATTATTACTGAAATAAATCATTTACATATGTAAGGGTGTGTGTACATGGTGGAACTGAAGAAAAGACTGCTGATTATTTTTGTTGATGTCTATGTGTGCAGAGTCGTTGACTGGATACATCATCATCATTCCTGTTCTTCTGGTGCTGTGTGTCGTCGGAGTTGCAGTGTATTGTGTGCTGCGTAAAAAAGGTGGGATACAAAAATGTACTTAATAATATATGATTCAGGAGGAGGAACATAGAAATCCAAACTGACTGTAACAAAAAGTTGTTCTGATAGACAGACACGTGTATGAAGATGAGAACAGTATTAGTGTAACAGTACGCGGTCGTGACCGTACAGGAAGTCTCGTCACACTGCTATACTATAACTATAACTATAACTATAACTATACAGTCTCTGTAGTTAGTAGAAGAGAGAAGAGCTGAAAGGTGCAGGTCTTTATCAGATCTTTAACAGTTCAATGTAAAGTAGACCAATCCACTTGACTAAATCTCTGTCCTCTTCCTCCACTATTTCAGAAAGCTTAGTGATCTTACTTATGTAATAAACCCTAAAGGAACCCCAGAAGAACCTTTTTTTGTATTTAAGTGTTGTATTTATAACAGTGAATCAGAAGGTTTAAAGAATTCGAATTAAACTGCAGTAGATCTTCCATCTCAGAAAATCTCTAACTGTGTTTCTATTAATGTTGTATAATGTGTGTGAGAGCAGAGGTCAGTCAGCAGGAATCATCTGAACAGCAGAATCCTGGAGCAGTGAAAGATCAAACACACTGTGCAGGTACAGATACATGAGTGTAGATTAATGGAGCTACAGAACAACACCAGAATACTGATATAGTTAATGCAGATAGAAACCTTTAGGTTTATTACTGTTTAATGTCGTTTAGTTTGACAACGTTGGAATAAAAAACACTGTACAGTGTGGACATTACTGATGTTCCCAAGATCTGTGTTGTATTTGTTAAATAAATCAGATTTAAATCAATCAGAATCAGTTCATCAGAAATAAATGTAAACAGCACATTCATATCAATTCATATTCAGTATTTAAATTCTTCATACAAAATTATTTCAAACATAGAGTTAAGACCCCTCTCACCACGTCAGAGATCAGTTCCAGTAAGTTACATATTAGTGTAAATATTTCAGTAACAGTAGATGAACAGACATAAAGTGAGATGAACTAAACCACAGAAGACGTCTATGGATAAAATAATAAACCTTACACTACAGATATAACTAACTCAGAAGGAACCGCAACACTTCTGTGTGTGTGTGTGTGTGTGTGTGTGTGTGTGTGTGTGTGTGTGTGTGTGTGTGTGTGTGTGTGAATTGATAAATTCATCTCTGTACTTTACTGTTATTTATTATTTCTCTAACAGATTTAGACCAAGTGAAAAAATACAAAGGTGAGAAATAAATTCAGTGTAACATTACTGTATTCCTGTAAGTGTGAAGTGTCAAATAATAAGAACAACAACAATCTCATTTATTTCTGCAGTGAACATCAGCATCGACCCAGAGGAAACTCCAGAGTGTTTAATACACGAGGGAAATGCAGTGAAGAGAAATCCTGCTAACACTCACTCAGGCAGTGGATATGATACGAATCGTCCTGGTTATAATCCTGAGTATAAAACCTTCACTCTGTGTAAAGAGAGGTTTCAGTCTGGTCAACATTACTGGGAGGTGAAAGTGAGAGAGTCACAGAAAACAGTAAAACTCTCCTGGTTTGTTGGTGTAGCGAGTGATGAAGCTGAGAAAAAGCACAACGTCCGGTTTAAACCACAGCATGGGTTCTGGGTTCTCTGTTATGAAAGAGAAAAAAGAGTTTCTGATAAAAAAGAAAAAGGACTTCATGTCAACGATGAAGGAAAACTGATTTCACTCCCAGACGTTAATAAAGAGCTGACAGCAGTGGGAGTGTTTTTAGACTGTGATACACACACACTGTCATTTTATAATATTAACACACACACACACATCTACACTTTCACTAATGTGGACGTCAGAACATCACTGCGTCCTCTGATCAGCCCTGGAATCAGAGACGCTCATCCTGTATGGATTATTTAGGAGAATAAAGACGTCTGTAATATGATGATGTGTGAATTTATAATGTATTGATATAAAGTGTGTATACATACTGTACATAACACACTCAATACATCCTCAATGTTTACTGACGTGTTTCCTGAAAGCTGTAAATACACACCTTTACTCTGACATTAAGATTTTATTATGACTTTAATTCATGTGTTTCTTTACGGTCAGTCTTCTGACTTGCTTCTTAAACTTTGTGAATAATTGAAATTATGCAAATTACATGAATAAAGACAGTTTGCTGTAACTTCTTGTTTTGTTTAATTAAAGTATCTGGCTTTTGAATGTATAAACATAAACACCAGCACAAGACGATCCTGCTGTGCTGTGGTGTCTGGCACCAGGACATTAGTAACAGATGCTTTGGGTGCTGTGTGTGTGGGGGGGGGGGATTTGTGGGCGGGGCATCCGTGAAGCAGACTTGTTTGTCCTCTGTACCTTATGGGGCATCGATCAGATTAGAATCTGGTGTGTTTTAAGCGGGGTCAGGCGGCCTGGGGCTCTTTGCATGCTGGTCCCAGTGGACGGTGGTTTGTGGTGTACTGGGTGTTCCGGTGCCTTTCTACCATTGCCAATGTTTACTTTTTAATTATTTGTGCTGCATTGGCGTTTCTGACCGATCAGACCGGACGCGTCTTTGGTCCTGCAGGCGTGGGTGAGTCTTGTGTGTCCATGATCCTGTCACCAGTTTACTGGGTATAACTGCAGTGTTAATGTGCTAATATGATGACTGGTTATGTAAACTGTAAGCCTAGATATGAGTATAAGCCCAAGTATGACACATATTGTATATTCTTAATTTTTAGAGGATGTTATATGTAAGAAATGACTCCGAGGTCTGATGAAGCAGACTTACTGTAATCACTAAATAACTGATTTTCTTACAGCAGCACGTCCTCAGCTGTTTTATTCCTCTTATAGCACAGCGATTCACTTGCAGTTTAAATTGCTTCACAACTTACATTTGTAATTTTTTGCTTACAGTCATAATTGAGCAGCGCCTATCGCCATGCTCTTCTGGGGCGGTGGTGGCTCAGGGTGTAGAAGGTCAGCGGTTTGAGCTCCACCAGGTTGCTGCTGTTTGGCCCTTGAGCAAGGCCCTTACCCCTGTCTGCTCCAGGGTCACTGTATCATGGCTGATCCTGCGCTCTGACTCCAGCCTACTAACAAGAAGCTGGAATATGTGAAGAATGAAGACTGTGCAGGAATGAGTCATTTGTGTTGTCACAAGTCAATAAGATAAAATCTCAGCCTGTCATGTTACTGAGAAACTTGAAGTGTAAATTCCTCTGTCATGAAGATGTGGGGAACTTACAGTTACAGCTTTACTTCTGACGCTTAACACCGACTCGTTTTGTAAATTTTGCATAAACATTTTTACTGCTGATTTTTTTAGTTGTTTGCTATTTTAGTAAATATTACAGTATAGATGTCAGTAGATGGTGTAGTTGGACTGTAGGTAAATACAGGGTTGAAATTATTTTGTACATCAGAAGCTAGTCTTATTATTCTAATTTACATATTGTTTTACATTAGAATCTTTACTCCCTTTCTCACTCACATTGTCTATAACACTTTATCCTGTACACAGGGTCATGGAGAAATAGAGCACGAGGCGGAGTAACCCTGGACACACACATACACACACTACGGGCAGTTTGGGATGCAAATTAGATTCATCTTCATGTCTTTGGACTGTGGCTGGAAACCAGAGTAATCAAACAAAGAGCCAGAAAGGTGCAAAGAGACAGTGCAAACCACTAAGCCACTGTTTTATCATTTTATTATTTAAAAATAAAGTATGAAATGTTTGTGTTTAGTGTGTTTCCTGTGTTTTGTGTAATGTATGTAAATAACATGTATATTGTCTGTATTGCCTGAAACCCAGCTGAACCCAATCATCTTGTTTCTACTTGGCCAATAAACCTGATTCTGGTTCTGGTAAAACAGTAATAGCAAACAAACAAATGTTTTATTTATAAAGAAGCACAAAGTATTACATAAAATATATTAATGCTTAAAATACAGAACAAATTAACACAAAAATAAACAATGTGTTTTAAGCAGTGCGTTTTATTCTACTGGCAAATCCAAAAATGACTCTCTTATAGGAAAAAAAAAACTGCTCATGTCAGCTCTTATTAAGATTCTTAAGCCACTCATCATTTGTAATCTAGTCTTCATATATTTTCTTAATATTCTGCTAAACAAACTCCATAAATGTTTCACTTGATATTTTTAAGGATTTTTTCTGTGGTAATTTTTTTTTTTTTTTTGGTGAATCTTTAGTTTTTTTTTAAGTTATTTCTTTTTCTATGTTTAATACAAATGTGTAAATATAATGTTGTTTCTGAACTTTTTCTGTATCAGTGGTTCCTCAGTTTCTCCCACTCCTCATGTCAAAAACCTGCGAGTCTTCCTAGATCTCACTCTGTTTTTAAAGATAAACACACGCCTGTTTGAGGTTGAGCTTGTGTTCATGTTCATGTGGAAAAACAGGTCTTTTCATGTTCATTGAAGGTCAACACACACCTGGTTGTAATATGTTCCTGCTGAAACTGAAAGTCCAGACTCTTTGTGAGTGGAGATGATCTGTAGGAGTTTAATGGACACTTTCAGATGATTCGGTTCTGACTGGCTGATGTGAATCTTTCTGACACACACTCTTCCCTACTGCCATGATTTCAGGTAAGAGAATGCTTTAGTGCTGTTTCTTCTCTCCTGTGTTGTGTGTGAGAGGTGAGGTGGGACTGCAGATAAGTCACGTGGCTTCATTACACACCTCATTCAGCAGAACAGAGGGAAAAAAGAATAGTACAATTTACCCCAAACTAGAATGCAGTTAGAATCTTTTGCAGTTTGTAATCGTTTATTCTATTTAAGCAGAAAGCTGTGATCAAGGCAATATGGGTGGAAACTGGAGTGTGGATGTAGTCGTGGTTTCACAGTAATCAGGCAATGATGTGTTCAGATTTAGTGAACACATAAGTGCATGCACAAGTAATTATTAAGTTTTGTACATATTTCTCATAACATGAAATATTTAAGTGTTTTTAAAGATAGAAATCAATTTCTGTGTAAATGTAATAAACAGAACATTGAACATCTCATTTCCATCATTTACAGGAATTACATATAAAGATTTATTAATGTTTGGATTTTTACTTAATTATTATTTACTATGAAATCAATTTACTTAGAAAGTTTTAATAAAATGTCAAAGAAAATGAATAAATGATTTTTGCATACATGAGAGTGGTAGTAGAGTAGAGTAGGGGGGAGGGGGGTGGTGGGTGGAGACGAGAAATGATTCAGAGGTAACATGGATGACAGACACTGTTAATCTGGGACTTGAAAAACAGAGTGATATCAAGGATGACTCCCAGGTTTTTGACATGAGGAGAGGGAGAAACTGAGGAACCACTGATACAGAGTGAGAAACTGTTGGACGTGAATAGAATGGATTTTGACTGCATGAGGAGGATTTCTATCTAATTAAGTTTCAAGAAAGTTGCAGAAAATCCAAGGGTTTATTCCATTTAAGCATTTGGTGAGACAGAAGGGTGAAAGAGCAGACTCGGGTCTTGTGGAGACATAAAATTGTGTATCATCTGCATAACAATGGAAATGTATACTGAATTTTCTAATGATGTGACCAAGAGGTAAAGTAAATGCTGTAGTACAAACATTGAATAATACAAAATGTCAATCAGTGTAATGATCAGCATGAAGTAATTTGGTGAGAAACACCACTAGAAATGGATAAATTCCACCTGTGATAACAATCACTTGATGAATGATAGGATTCTCTTCTAATCATGTTTTTCAAGATTCTCTAACTGGGTGGCTCGTCATCTCAGGATCACAGCTTAACTCAGGCTCAGGGGAAAAAAACCTGTTTATACACAAAGTGTGACAACATCACAGACAATTAACAGGACTGAACATATCTTCCATATATAAACTTAAACTACTAAGAAAATACCATTTAAGCATTTTCTTAATGTGAGCATGTCACTTAATGCACATAAAATCAGTTACATAAATGATTAGTTGCTAATTTGCACTCTTGAGCTCTTCAGAGATACAATGCACAAGTTACAGCATGACATGTGAACACTAGATACATATAAACTCACATAAGACATTTCAAAACATTAACATATCACCTTAACACTTTATTTGAGAGATTTGAATGTCATATTTTGAAACTCACCAAATCCGGGGAATCAACACACTTATTTGTTTTGTTGGGGCCTTACACAATGTGCATAGTGAGTGTATAGTATAGTGAGTGTATAGCATAGTGAGTGTATAGTATAGTGAGTGTATAGCATAGTGAGTGTATAGCATAGTGAGTGTATAGTATAGTGAGGATATAGTATAGTGAGCGTATAGTATAGTGAGCGTATAGTATAGTGTATAGTATAGTGAGCGTATAGTATAGTGAGCGTATAGTATAGTGAGCGTATAGTATAGTGAGTGTATAGTATAGTGAGTGTATAGTATAGTGTATAGTATAGTGAGCGTATAGTATAGTGAGCGTATAGTATAGTGAGTGTATAGTATAATGAGTATAGTATAATGAGTGTATAGTATAGTGAGTGTATAGTATAGTGAGTATATATTATAGTGAGCGTATAGTATAGTGAGCGTATAGTATAGTGAGCGTATAGTATAGTGTATAGTATAGTGAGTGTATAGTATAATGAGTGTATAGTATAGTGTATAGTATAGTGAGCGTATAGTATAGTGAGCGTATAGTATAGTGAGTGTATAGTATACTGAGTATAGTATAATGAGTGTATAGTATAGTGAGTGTATAGTATAGTGAGTATATATTATAGTGAGCGTATAGTATAGTGAGCGTATAGTATAATGAGTATAGTATAATGAGTGTATAGTATAGTGAGTGTATAGTACAGTGAGTATATATTATAGTGAGCGTATAGTATAGTGTATAGTATAGTGAGTGTATAGTATAATGAGTGTATAGTATAGTGTATAGTATAGTGAGCGTATAGTATAGTGAGCGTATAGTATAGTGAGTGTATAGTATAATGAGTATAGTATAATGAGTGTATAGTATAGTGAGTGTATAGTATAGTGAGTATATATTATAGTGAGCGTATAGTATAGTGAGCGTATAGTATAGTGAGTATATATTATAGTGAGCGTATAGTATAGTGAGCGTATAGTATAGTGAGCGTATAGTATAGTGTATAGTATAGTGAGTGTATAGTATAGTGAGCGTATAGTATAGTGAGTGTATAGTATAGTGTATAGTATAGTGAGCGTATAGTATAGTGAGCGTATAGTATAGTGAGTGTATAGTATAGTGAGCGTATAGTATAGTGAGCGTATAGTATAGTGAGTGTATAGTATAATGAGTATAGTATAATGAGTGTATAGTATAGTGAGCGTATAGTATAGTGAGTATATATTATAGTGAGCGTATAGTATAGTGAGCGTATAGTATAGTGAGCGTATAGTATAGTGAGCGTATAGTATATTGAGCGTATAGTATAGTGAGTGTATAGTATAGTGTATAGTATAGTGAGCGTATAGTATAGTGAGCGTATAGTATAGTGTATAGTATAGTATAGTGTATAGTATAGTGAGTGTATAGTATAGTGAGCATATAGTATAGTGAGTGTATAGTATAGTGTATAGTATAGTGAGCGTATAGTATAGTGAGTGTATAGTATAGTGAGTGTATAGTATAGTGAGCGTATAGTATAGTGAGCGTATAGTATAGTGAGTGTATAGTATAATGAGTATAGTATAATGAGTGTATAGTATAGTGAGTATATAATATAGTGAGCGTATAGTATAGTGTATAGTATAGTGAGCGTATAGTATAGTGAGTGTATAGTATAGTGTATAGTATAGTGAGCGTATAGTATAGTGAGCAGTATAGTGAGTGTATAGTATAGTGAGCGTATAGTGTATAGTATAGTGAGTGTATAGTATAGTGAGCGTATAGTATAGTGAGTGTATAGTATAATGAGTATAGTATAATGAGTGTATAGTATAGTGAGTGTATATTATAGTGAGCGTATAGTATAGTGAGCGTATAGTATAGTGTATAGTATAGTGAGTGTATAGTATAGTGTATAGTATAGTGAGCATATAGTATAGTGAGTGTATAGTATAGTGAGTGTATAGTATAATGAGTATAGTATAATGAGTATAGTATAATGAGTATATAGTATAGTGAGTGTATAGTATAGTGAGTATATATTATAGTGAGCGTATAGTATAGTGAGAGTATAGTATAGTGAGAGTATAGTATAGTGAGCATATAATATAGTGAGCGTATAGTATAGTGTATAGTATAGTGAGTGTATAGTTTAGTGTATAGTATAGTGTATAGTATAGTGAGTGTATAGTATAGTGTATAGTATAGTGTATAGTATAGTGAGCGTATAGTATAGTGTATAGTATAGTATATAGTATAGTGAGTGTATAGTATAGTGTATAGTATAGTGTATAGTATAGTGATTGTATAGTATAGTGAGCGTATAGTTTAGTGTATAGTATAGTGTATAGTATAGTGAGTGTATAGTATAGTGTATAGTATAGTGTATAGTATAGTGAGTGTATAGTATAGTGTATAGTATAGTGAGCGTATAGTATAGTGTATAGTATAGTGAGTGTATAGTATAGTATAGTGTATAGTATAGTGAATGTTTAGTATAGTGTATAGTATAGTGTACAGTATAGTGAGTGTATAGTATAGTGTATAGTATAGTGAGTGTATAGTATAGTGTATAGTATAGTGTATAGTATATTGAGTGTATAGTATAGTGTATAGTATAGTGAGTGTATAGTATAGTGTATAGTATAGTGAGTGTATAGTATAGTGAGTGTATAGTATAGTGTATAGTATAGTGAATGTATAGTATAGTGTATAGTATAGTGAGGGTATATTATAGTGAGCGTATAGTGAGCGTATAGTATAGTGAGTGTATAGTATAGTGAGTATATATTATAGTGAGCGTATAGTATAGTGATTGTATAGTATAGTGAGTGTATAGTATAGTGAGTGTATAGTATAGTGAGCGTATAGTATAGTGAGCGTATAGTATAGTGTGCGTATAGTATAGTGAGCGTATAGTATAGTGAGCGTATAGTATAGTGAGTGTATAGTATAATGAGTATAGTATAATGAGTATAGTATAATGAGTGTATAGTATAGTGAGTGTATATTATAGTGAGCGTATAGTATAGTGAGTGTATAGTATAGTGAGTGTATAGTATAGTGTATAGTATAGTGAGTGTATATTATAGTGTATAGTATAGTGAGCATATAGTATAGTGAGCGTATAGTATAGTGAGTGTATAGTATAGTGAGTGTATAGTATAATGAGTTTAGTATAATGAGTATATAGTATAGTGAGTATATATTATAGTGAGCGTATAGTATAGTGAGAGTATAGTATAGTGAGCATATAATATAGTGAGCATATAGTATAGTGTATAGTATAGTGAGTGTATAGTATAGTGTATAGTATAGTGAGTGTATAGTATAGTGTATAGTATAGTGAGCGTATAGTATTGTGTAAAGTATAGTGAGTGTATAGTATAGTATAGTGTATAGTATAGTGAGTGTATAGTATAGTGTATAGTATAGTGTATAGTATAGTGAGTGTATAGTATAGTGTATAGTATAGTGAGTGTATAGTATAGTGTATAATATAGTGTATAGTATAGTGTATAGTATAGTGAGTGTATAGTATAGTGTATAGTATAGTGAGTGTATAGTATAGTGTATAGTATAGTGAGTGTATAGTATAGTGTATAGTATAGTGAGTGTATAGTATAGTGTATAGTATAGTGAGTGTATAGTATAGTGAGTGTATAGTATAGTGTATAGTATAGTGAGTGTATAGTATAGTGAGTGTATAGTATAGTGTATAGTATAGTGAGTGTATAGTATAGTGAGCATATAATATAGTGAGCATATAGTATAGTGTATAGTATAGTGAGTGTATAGTATAGTGTATAGTATAGTGAGTGTATAGTATAGTGTATAGTATAGTGAGTGTATAGTATAGTGTATAGTATAGTGTATAGTATAGTGAGTGTATAGTATAGTGAGTGTATAGTATAGTGTATAGTATAGTGAGTGTATAGTATAGTGTATAGTATAGTGAGTGTATAGTATAGTGGCGTAGTTGTAGTTTAGGTAAACACAGTGTTAGAGAGTTTTGGAACAGGTGTAAGTTTTGTTGCATTAATAACAGATTACAGCTGAGTTTAACAATAGTTTTTTTTACAGTAAGAATAAATGAACTACTGACTGTTGTTTCACAGAACATGATTATGAGCTTATTATTCCAGACTGTCATTTATCAGGAACAGGTAATGTTAATCATCCACTGGTGTAAAGTTTTATTGCGGAGTCTCTGTGATAACACAATAAATCACCACATCACTACAACAGCTAAAAAACAGCCATCTGCAGTAATGAACAACTCAGACATGAAAGTTTTATTCATGTACAAGCACAAATATTATAGAAAATCTTTATTATTATCATTATTATCAGTATTACAAGTATTTTTCACAATTTGTGATTTTTTATATTATATAATGTCTAACATTAGGCTAAAGACACTCCATAAAACTTCACCATACGTACAGTTACACACAGTGTTTAATATCAGTGTAATATCAGTGACACCACTGTGAATTAGTTATTACTGTGGAAAGAATATCAGGGTGTGTGCATTAATATAAACCTGCGCTAATGTGAGAGCCGCTGTTATAGAGAATTCATCAACAGGACAGAACTCAACACATAACTCTGAAGGTCTCAAATGATATTTATACGGATTTATATTTATAATTTCGGTAAATAAGTCTTATGAAAAGCTCATTTCGTCTTCTATGTTTAATCCAGATGTGGAATATTGTGTGCTTACTGAGCCTTTCCTAAATGACCTTGAAGGCGCGCACACACACACACACACACACACACTTGGTTGAGGTTGAACTTGGACTGAAGTAGTCTGTAGGTTTATCATGGACTTTGTCCCCCAGTGAGTGGAGATGATCTGTAGGAGTTTAATGGACACTTTCAGATGATTCAGTTCTGAATGGTTGATGTGAATCTTTCTGACACACACTCTTCCCTACTGCCATGATTTCAGGTAAGAGAATGCTTTAGTGCTGTTTCTTCTCTCCTGTGTTGTGTGTGAGAGGTGAGGTGGGACTGCAGTCTTTTGTCATTTGTTCTATTCTGGTATAAACCCCTGATACAGGCTGCGCAGGTAGAAACTAGCGTGTGTGGCACTTGGGTCAGATTTAGTTTCAATGAGGACACAAATAACATTTTATGCACAGAAGTATATGAGCAATACATTATTAAGTACTGTACATCATTTTCATTAAATAAAATATTTAAGTGTCTTGTAGGATTACAAATTTATATAATGTTAAATCTAGCTTTCAACATAATAGTATACTGTATAACCTGAAAGGGGGGGGGGGGGTCTTCTGGTTTCTGTAGTTCCCCCACCCCCCAATCACGGTCTGATTCCTTTGCAATATAAATAAAGAAATAAACCTTGGTTTTAATAAATGCACAAATGAATAGGATATTTCTACCATGAGTTTCATTAAAGAGTCTCACAAAAAAATCAACTGAAAAGTATGCAGGACCAACACTGCTAAAATTAAAAAGAAATAATGACTCAATTACCAAATTTAAGTGAGAAATATTAAATAAAATGAAATAATGAATCACATTTGTGATGTGTAAGTATGTGTGTGTGTAATATGAGTGTGTGTAATATGAGTGTGTGTAATATGAGTGTGTGTGTGTGTATGTGCATGAATGTGATGAACGTGATGTCACTGAACGTGTCACTCAATATAAGAAGAAGAATAATAATCCTTAGGAAAACAAGATGTACTGCACATGCTATAGTGCTTGAGCCCTAATCGTAATCGGACATCATCTTCAAATCTTTTAATCTCATATCTCAGCGCTCCGCCACATGTGCATTTAACAAATTATTATTGTCATGTCCATTGAAATGGATCCAGCAGAGGCAGCTCACCTGAGGGGGGCATTAGAGAGTCAAGGAGCTCTCTTAGGCACTTATCAACAGGAGATTACTCAAAACACTAATACTTTGCAAACCATCACTGAAACTCTGCAATCCCTCTCCGCTCAGGTTCAAAACCGACCTCCTCCTGCACCCACTCCCCGAACCCCTCCTCCTCCGGTATTTTCTCCCGCCCAGGAGCCACGCCTCCCTGCTCCACCTACTTATGATGGGAACCTAGCTACTTGTCGTTCTTTTTTGTCTCAGGGGGGCCCAGCTTCTTGTTCTTCCCCGGACCAGCGATCATGTTTCTCAGTAACCGTCACTCACTGTGATCGGTCTTACATTACTCATGCCTTAGTGGACTCCGGGGCTGACCAGAATCTAATTTCCTCTTCTACAGCCTCCGACCTCCGAATCCCTCTCACACCTCTGAGCCAACCCTTTACCGTTCAGGCCCTTGATGGTAGCAGACTCACCCCCATTACCCATCGCACCACTCCCATCACCTTGATGTGATTCTGGAAATCACATCGAGACCATCTCATTCCTTATTGTCCAAAATGCTCATGCACCTCTGGTTCTGGGACTCCCATGGCTAAGACTTCATAACCCCCACATCGATTGGGTTAAAAGGAGCATCCTCGATTGGAGCCCCGCCTGCCTCTCCTCATGTCTACACTCAGCCCCTAGGGGCCAAACCTTGTCCATACCATGAGAGGAGATCCCCGACTTAACCAAGGTTCCCACTGTATATCATGATTTACGGCAAGTGTTCAGTAAGTCACGGGCCATCTCCTTACCACCCCACCGCCCCTATGACTGCGCCATTGACCTGCTTCCTGGAACCTCTCCACCCAAGGGATGACTCTACTCCCTTTCTCGCCCAGAGAGAGAGGCCATGGAACAATACATTAATGAATCACTTACAGCAGGGATTATCCATCCATCGTCATCACCGGCGGGCGCAGGATTCTTCTTTGTAGAAAAGAGAGACAAGTCCCTCAGACCCTGTATTGACTACAGAGGCTTGAATGAGATCACCATAAAGAACCGCTATCCCCTCCCACTCATGTCTTCTGCCTTCAAACTCCTTCAAGATGCTCATGTATTCATGAGCCGTGTTCCAGGCCCTCATCAATGACGTCCTGAGGGATTTCCTCAATGTTTTTGCCTTTGCTTACCTGGATGACATCCTAATTTTTTCACGTTCTTGTTACGTGGTGCGGTATGGAGAGCCGCACCACGCGATGTTTTTTAATTATAAGAGCCCTTATGCTGGGCGTTAGAGTGGGTCAGTGAAATAGGAGATTGTGAGAGTGCTTGTGATACACACGGGAAGACCTTCCCGTTTGGAGATAGCGTGGGATTATTAATTAAGGAACTTAAAGGAAAATAAATGAAAGTGAAAACACAAAATAAACAGAGCTCCGCCATCTACGCGAGAATGGACGGGGCTCTGGAAAATAAAACTTGTCCTCTCGGGGCGTTCACCCTTACCGAGGATTTTGGGAGAGAGAGAGAGAGAGAGTTTGTGCCTCGTGCATGAACAAACTGTAGTGAGCGTGCACGCTGTACTTTTGCGTGCCGCTCTCTCTATCTCTCTCTCTCACTCGCTCTCACCGGCGTCTTAAATAGACAGAGGCTGGGGCTTTGCCTCTGTCCCTAAACAGCTGTCTGTCTTTCTTTTATTTTCTTTTATTTTAATTTCTATCTTTCTTTCTTTCTTTCTTTCTTTTCTTTGGCCCTGATACCTTCACCGGTGCTACCTAAATGATCGCACGAAGTGCGCCGGTATCAGAACCCTTAAATAAACACGTCGCCAGGTGCGGCTCGTTAAGGCTGATTGCCTGACGGCGGCGTTGCCTAGCAACCGTGTGTATAAATGGCCGTGCTTTTGCCTGTTCAGAACTCCGTGTGGTAACAGCTTGCAGATCTGCCCGTTCTGAACAGTTTAAGCACGACTCTGTCCCTCGCGCGACCCGCGTCGTTACAGTTCTGTAAAAGAACACGAATGCCATGCACGCCAGGTCCTTCAGCGGCTGCTGGAAAACAAGCTCTACATCAAAGCTGAAAAATGTGAATTCCATGTCACCTCCACCTCCTTTTCAGGTTACTTCATCTCTCCTGATGGCATCCAGATTGACCCCACCAAGGTCAAAGCTGTTACGGACTGGCCGGTACCTTCTTCAAGGCGTGAGCTGCAACGTTTCCCAATTTTCGCCAATTTTTACCGTCGCTTTATGCAAAGTTATAGTACGGTGGCAGCTCCACTTACTGCACTCACCTCTTCCAAGACTCCTTTCCGATGGAACTCTCTGGCCGAGGAGGCCTTTAAGGAACTCAAACACCGCTTCACCACAGCACCCATCCTCATCATCCCGCCCTTCAGTTTGTTGTGGAGGTAGACGCATCGGAGACCGGAGTTGGAGTCGTCCTTTCACAAAGGTCCCCCAAGGACAATAAACTCCACCCTTGCTCCTTTTTCTCCCGTCGTCTCACACCCCCTGAACGCAACTATGGCATTGGAGACCGTGAACTTCTGGCAGTCAAGCTGGCACTTGAGGAATGGAGACATTGGTTGGAGGGGGCGGAACATCCCTTCCTCGTTTGGTTGGATCATCAAAACCTGCAGTACCTAAAGACTGCTAAGAGGCTAAATTCACGTCAGGCACGATGGCACTATTCTTCTCTCGTTTTCTGTTCACATTATCTTATCGCCCTGGTTCCAAGAATGTCAAGCCTGATGCCCTCTCACGACAGTTCTCCTCTTCCCAAGACACGTCCTCGCCAGAAACGATCCTTCCCCCCCACTGTCTCGTGGCAACGACCCAACTGGATGTGGAACATCTCGTTCAGCAGACCCTCGAGCAAGAACCAGGCCCAAGTGTCGTTCCCCCCAACAAACTCTTTGTTCCTGCCTCTGTGCACCCTCAAGTGTTGGACTGGGCCCATAGTTCCAGGCTGGCCTACCATCCTGGAGTGGCACGCACCCTCTTTCTCCTAGACCAACGCTTTTGGTGGCCCACCATCAAGGAGGATGTAAAAAATTTTGTGGCTTCCTGCGATGTCTGTTCTAGGAACAAGAACACAAACAGACCACCAGAAGGGTTACTTCGACCTCTCCCCATCCCTCACCGCCCCTGGTCTCACATCTCCATCGATTTTGTCACCGGACTACCACCATCACAGGACAATACATGCATCTTTACCATTGTAGATTGTTTTTCCAAATCAGCTCATTTCATCCCACTACCCAAACTCCCGTCAGCCAAAGAAACAGCAGAGCTCCTAGTGAACCATGTTTTTCATCTTCATTGGCTCCCCATCGACATTGTCTCGGACAGGGGCTTCCTCCCCTGGGTTGAATACACCCACAACTCACTACCAACCTCCTCCACAGGCATGTCTCCCTTTCACTGCTGCCTAGGCTACCAACCTCCCCTCTTTCCCACCCAGAAGGAGGAGGTGGCTGTTCCCTCAGCCCTAACATTTGTCCGTCGCTGCAAGAGGACATGGCTGCGGGCCCACAACCATCTTTTGCACACCGTTAGCTCCTTCCGGCGTCACGCTAACCATCACCGATCATCAGCTCCAAGGTATCGGATCGGCCAAAGGGTAATGCTATCTACGCATGACCTTCCCCTCAAGACCACCTCAAAGAAACTCTCCCCAAGGTTCATCGGCCCCTTCACTATCAACCGTATCATCAACCCGTGCTCCGTCCAACTGTCTCTACCTCTCTCCATGCGCCGAATCAACCCCACGTTCCACGTCTCCCAGATTCGCCACCTGGTCTCTTGCCCACTGTCTACACCTCCCCCACCCATCCGACTCATTGATGGGGGTGAAGCATTCACTGTCAGCAGCCTCCTCAAGTCTCGCCGCCATGGACGGGGGATCCAAAATTTAGTAGACTGGGAGGGTTACGGCCCCAAAGAGAGAACTTGGGTACCCGCCAAATTCATTCTAGACCATTCCCTGATCACAGACTTCCACAGACTCCACCCCGAAGCACACGCGAGAACACCTGGGGGCATTTGTAGGGGGGAGGGTACTGTCATGTCACGCCAAGCCACAGCCCCGTGATCCCACATGATCACCTGAGCATTCCTTTCATCTCACTATCTCACTTCCTGTTCCCCACACCTGTTGTCTATCACTGACGTAATTGCCTATCCTATTTAAGCCACGCTCTGACTCTGTCATGTTGCCAGTTTATTGTGCGCCTTACCAGCCTCAATTCACCAGCGTTTTCTTCTGTCTCTGTCTGCCTAGTTTTGACCTTGCTTTGTTTTTTCTGCCCACGTCTCTGTTATTTCTCTAAAATTTGTTATTTGGATATTTCCCGTTGCCTTACCTGCTTCCCCGACTACGATTTTGGATTACGGACCCTTCTCTCGTCACTCCGGCTACAACCTTCGCCTGCTCTCTGACCACGATTTATCATCGCTCCCCGCCGAGCTCGCAAGTACTACTTGCTTTTGCATTACAGCAACGCTTTCCCTGTTCAACGCGGAATTCACAATCCTACTTCAAAGCACCACGAAGTGAATCACAAGCACTCTTTAACGTCACTTCAATCGGCATACACTCCACACCTCTGCACTTGGATCCACAACGCCCTCTACCGAGCCTGACAATTACATGTCTGAATTATTTTTTTCCATTCACTTGTTTAGTTTTTTTGTCCTAATCATTAATTCTCCAATTTAATTTTTTACCCATTCCATTTATTCATTTCAACATTTACAGTACTTATGTTTGTTAGTTTTTTCATTGAGTGGGCAAGGCTCACATGTGAACCCAAATTCAGTAATTGATGAAAAGCTATACAAGGAGATCCTTTATTTTCCAGACAGATGTGTTTTTTTGTTTGTTTTTTAATCCAATGAAAAAATCTAAAACACAATATATTTGTCAGACGGCGCAGGGAGATGAACAGGGTTAGAGGAAGAGGACCCAAGTTAGATTTACAGAGCCAAAGGGGCGTGGCTCAGAGGCAGTTCTAAACGAGGGAGGTGTGGTGCGCCAGCAGTCGAACACTTCTGTGTTTTGGGGAAAATCCTAGTGATAATCCTAGTAATACAGAGACAATGCAACAGGTCAAAAAGCCAGTAAAATCAGTCAGGGGTGCTTGAATCCGAAAGGGAGCGAGCAGAGACTTAATCATGAACCAAAGTGAGAGATCAAAACCAGCAAGGAGACAAATAGTGAACGAGATCCATAATGAGACACGAGAAGTGAGTACAGAGAACAAGCGGGGTCGAGAATGGAAACAACTAACATAAGAAAAGAAAACATAAGAAAACTGGGCTTTGAAGGCACACAATAATATGGCAGCGAGACTTAAATGCCGGGAGAAATTAGTTGTGAATGAGATGTCGGTGTGTAAAGAGACAGGGCGTGTGTAAAAGCATGACAGCCAGGAGGACAACATGAGCACATGAGGGAGAAGGATATTAGCAATGAGCAGAAGGAACAAGTTTGTGAGAAATTCCTGAGCTCTAACATCTCAGATTGAGGAGCTATCAATAAATGTAACGTCACAGTTCAGTCATGGTCAGGTTTCTGCCTGTACCGATTGTTTGTATGGTGAAAGTGTGAATGAATAGCAAATGAATCTAATTAAATGATGTCCATTGGATTATTTGACACACATAATGTTCCTTCTTCTTCTCTTTACAGCTCTACCACTGAGATGGGTTTTACTGCTTCTACTTCCATCTCTCAGCCATCAGGCTTCTTCTGGTCAGTCGGATTATTTATTACTTATTACATTTTCTTCATCAAGTTATCAGTATCATATTCCAACTTTCATTTCGTCAAAGATTTTAGAAAAATTATTGGATCATTGATTTTCATATTGCTGCATGTGGCCTAATCTTTCCTCCAGGATTTTCACTGAAGGGTGAGTCTCCAGTCTCAGGGCTCCTTGGTTCCTCTGTGTCTCTGCACTGTGCTGTCACCAACAACATGGATGTTCAACCCCTGCAAGTGCGCTGGTACCGCTCCAAAATGTACGACACCCCAATGATCTTCTATGAAAATAAACAGATCCAGAAGAGTCGTGTAGATGTTCAGTACCAGGGCAGAGTGTTCCTGTTAGGAGATCTGGAGAAAGGAGACGTCTCTGTGAAACTGGAGAACCTGACGCTAACAGATAGAGGAGATTATGTGTGTCATGTTAGTAGTGACACCTGGTATGATGAGGCCGTAGTGTCCCTCAGAATGAGAGGTAACAGTGCATCAATTAATTTAAAAAATGAAAAGTTCAGGGTGTTCATTGTCAACTGTTTAACTCTCTCTCTCTCTCTCTCTCTCAGCGATGGGATCCACTCCTGTTCTCTCCACACGTGAAGCAGGAGGAGGGCAGATGAACGTTAGCTGTCAGTCACATGGTTGGCTTCCTGAGCCGTCAATCACCTGGACAGATAAAGATGGCAGAGATCTGAAACATCTCAGTAACGACAAGTTCACCCACAGTAAGATCTACTCATCTACACTTACATGAAATATTCTACAAACAGAAATAAACCCCTTTTTATTATCCTCAGACTCTGTAGGGACTGTAGATGTGAGCTCGTGGCTGATTGTGTCTCCCTCTGAGTCTGAGTGGATCTCCTGCTCTGTGGGTTTGTCTGATCAGGAGAGAAAGGAAGGTCGAATAATTCCACACGCTCCTGCAGGTGACTGGAAATCTAAACACCTGTGAAATCTCCACCTGTTTGTCATTTTGTTACACAACAGTCTCCATCTAATATGGGTTTAATAATTGTCTTAAAAGAACAGTTTTAATTGTTGAACATTTTTGTACATTTACCAACAAAAACTTGCTTAAAATTGACTTTATTAGACATGAGGTCTTGGGGAGAAGTTGTAGAGCTCATGCAGTAAGGCTTCCAGTTTCAAATGGGAGACAATGAGATGCTCAGAGACAGTTTTATTTGTTTGTTTCTTTCTTTCTTTGTTTCTTTGTAGATTCCTGGAAAGATTCCTTCGTAGTGACTCTGATCATTTTGCTGATGTTGCTGCTGTGTATCATCGGCTTCGCAGTGTATCGTCGTCTACACAGAAACGGTAAGATACAAGAACAAAGTCTGAGCCATAAAACATACATTATAAATCCATGGAACAATGTCAGCACTATGACTATCAGAAACCCAACTGACCCCCACAGAGAGCTGTTTAAATATTAACGAGGGGACATACTTGCACTGCTCTTATCTCTGGAACAGCACTTCTGTTTAGTGAAGTCACTCAGTGGGCTGCTGAGGTCTGAATTAGACCTAATAATAAGCTTCCAGCCCCAAGAACTCTCTCACTTTCTTGATTTGTTTTAGGTCATGAGTAACTTACTGCACAGTAACTTTTTACTGCACAAAAACCTTCTATCTTGAAAAGTGCGTGTGCACACAGGCTGTTGTGTGCAGTTCAGATTCTGCCCAAGAAAGATGTATTTGAGAGCACTGCACCTAGACATCAAAGGTAGCGTTCGAGCGGGCGGATTGTTCTGGTGTTTACTGTGAAATATAATCCTGCTGGCGCCCCTGGGTGATAATCCTGAACTATATAAAATCAGCAGCTTATACAGTACAGTATACAGTGCAGTGCACATTAACACTAACATCAGAAGGCCTTCTAGACCAACTTGTTAATACATAGCTTAGACATGCATAAATATCTTAAATATACAGTGGAACCTCGGATTGTGAGTAACGCGGTTTGCGAGTGTTCCGCAAGACGAGCAAAGATTTTTAATACATTTTGATTTGGAAAACGAGCAAGTCTTGGTTTACGAGTGCCAAGTATCATGTATCACACATGTGCCTCTTGTTTTGACGCCGAGCATCATGTGATCAGAACTGAGCCAATGGTTTATCTCTCTCTTTCGCTGCAGAATTGTGTGTAATCGTCTCCTCTGCTGGGTCTTAGTGCTCGTCTCTCACTGGTATAATCAACATCTCCCTCTCTGTTTCAGCGTGTCTCCTATGTGTGTGTGTGCTTGCTTAATTTGACGCCGACACACACACACACACACACACACACACACACACACACTTGGCTTCACACACACATACAGACACACACTCTCTGCTTTACACAGAAACTCTGCTCTGCCGCGATTCTTTTCAAAGGTAAAGTGCTGGTTAATTTTTTTTGTTTTTTACTTTACAGCAGTGATTCCATTAGTATGCGCTCACGCGAGTGTCATTAGGGAGATTTCGTTTTTCCCATTAAACAGTGTTTCTGTTCTGTGTGTGTTTATTGTGAAACTTAAAAAGCGAGGTGGGGAGAGAGGAGGAGTTTTACTGTGTAAGATGAGGCGAGAGAAGGGGCTAATTCCACACACATAAATACACACACACACACACACAGCGCCTGCGTGTTTTCTTTCGGGATTTATTTTTATTTTATATTTATTTATTTTTTAAGGGTAAATTGCAGGATAATATGTTTTTTTATTTTTATCGTAATCCAAGGCTCCACTGTATATCAGTGCTGTTTGTGTCCTAATACAAAGTGCATGTCAAAGGGATATTTCATGAGCCTGTTTCCTGGTTGAAACCCCCCCAATTCCCCCAACATAATGTCTGAGGTCTGATGTAAGAAAAAGAGAGTCAAAGTATGCATTATTGAAAAATGTCCATTTATTTTAACTTCAAAGTTTACAGCACAACCCTTGTTCAAAGTTCATCAGAAAGTGAATGTCTGCGCAAGCCTGATGTGGACAGTGGGGATGAGAATCACACTTCAACTGCATGTACAAATTATACCATCTGATCTCTGCATTTTTCATCTTAAACCCTTCTTTTAAAGGGGTCTGTAGAAATAATTTCTGTTCTGCGTCTATATCTGTTCTCACACTCAACCACGCCCTAAACTGCCACACACCCCATGGAGGCTGTTGCAGAAGGCTTAGGGAGTGAGGCAGGGTACACCCTGGAAAGGATGCCAATTAATTGCAGTGCACACACACACACACACACACACACACACACACACACACACACATTACAAGCAATTTGAGAATGCCAGTCAGTCTAATCTGCATGTCTTTTGGACTGTGGAAGGAAACCAGAGTACCTGGTGGAAACACACCAATCACTGGGAGAACACGCAAACCCGCACACACGGACACAAGGTAGAAATCGAACCCTCGACCCTGGAGCTCCGAGCCGACAGTGAGAACCACTACAACATCAATATTCAATTTGAGTAACCCACAGTTATTAAAACAAAAAAGTCTGTTCCTGACATGTTCTCTCTGTTCTGTCTCTGTGTGAGCAGATACTAATCAAACCCCTGAGACAGAGGAGACGTTACGTCTACTTCCAGGTAAATGTGTTTTAGAGCAGAGTGTCTTTAAGACTGAAATAACACAGTAATACACTGTTAGAATACTCGTAGTCTTTAAAGTTCACTTATTACATTTTTCCACATTCACATGGCTCACCTGTGTGTGTGCGTGTGTGTGTGTGTGTGTGTGTGTGTGTGTGTGTGTGTGTGTGTGTGTGTGTGTGTGTGTGTGTGTGTGAGACACAGACAGTGGCTCATTACCATTTAACACTATAGACACTGAAACAGTGAGTTTGGAGCAGGAGTGTAACAGAATTAGTTTCAGCAATGCCAAAATGTATGACCTGAGCGGTATTTCAGCCTTGGCTTTGTTGAAGCATGCAGATGGATGAAAAGCTGAAAATGTTCAGAAAAGATCAAATGTAACAGAAAATAAATGCAGAAAAATATTAGACCTGACGACTTGCAGGCCATTTGGTAATCAGGTTCATGAAAGCAGAATAAAACCAGAATGTTCTCATTTGCATGTTTGCGTACGTAAATCACTTTGACAAGTCTGTGGAGAATAAAAAAGAATGAACTGGCGAGCTCAGCAACAGCAAGAGGCCTGGAAGACCACAGAAGCCAAGTAAAGTGGGTGATAACAGGAACCTGTCCATGGTGAAGAACGCTTTCCCAACATCTAGCCAAGTTAAGAACTCCTGAGGAGGTCAGCGTGTCATTGTCAAAGTCTACTGTTAAGAAACGGCTTTATGACGTAAATACAGACACCTGACAACACGGTGCAAACCATTTGGTAACGCTCGAGTACAGAAAGGCCAGATTAGACTGTGCCAGGAAACTTTCCCAAATCCTTAGGACTGATGAAACCCAAATGCAATCTCAATCTCAAAAAGGAGCACGAGACATCGCCTGCAGAGACAGATCGGTTCAGTCTGATAACAGGTGGTCATGTCTTTTCCTCCATACAGACACTTCTGATCAGTTTTACTTCTGGTATTTTAACTGGAGCCTTAACAGATATACATTTTAAAAACGTAAAATATATAAATAAGTTTTGTCTGCATTGGGCCAGAATTCACACATTAGTTTGAGTTCATGCATTCATACATTAGACACCAGAAACCATGTTGTACATATAATAATGATGAGGTTTAATTCTGACAGGGACTGAAGCACAGATCTCATCTCCTGTGTATAAACACCAGCAGAACCAGGAGAACTCTCACACTACGGATATTACTGAGTCAGCTGTAACGACAGGTTAGTTAGAACTTCACTGTGTGTGTGTGTGTGTGTGTGTGTGTGTGTGTGTGTGTGTGTGTGTGTGTGTGTGTGTGTGTGTGTGTGTGAGAAGTGATTATTAGACATCAGATTCAGGAACTCAGTCATTTGTAAACCTGGAATATAGATGCTGAGATTGAAGGTGAAGTTACAGTCGACAGAAAGGTGGAGTTTGAGGATGTGGGGGAAAGATGATGTTTTATTTACTGTAACTGCACAATGAAATAAAATGATTACTGTTAATGATGAATTTTGTCAGAAACTGGATCAGTGATCTCGTCTGGTGCGGATGAAAAGCAGCAGAATGTAAATAACACTGAAGCTACAGAACCACAGCAGAACCCTGATGTAGAGACAGAAACATCACAAGCTGCAGGTAAACGATCACATTAGTGTTAATTAGTGAAGTTAGCAGACAGAAATCACACTCCTTTATCACACCATGTGATGTCCGAACACAACCAGGCGTTAACATCTGGCTACTGAACAGTAAACAGGAAGACTGTGATGTTCAAACACTTGTAAAAGTACAGTTAAGAAGATCATTTGATTTTATTTGACATTTTATTACATTTTTATTCGTGCAGTGTGGTCATGTCACTGTCCAATCGCAGCCCTGAGCCACTGTTGGGGGCAATGAACATGTTTTATCTTTTTTTTTTATCTTTTTTTTTGTTTATTACATTCATAAACACATTCAGTCATTATTTGAGGCACAACCAGGCAGCGATTATGCAAAAGAGCAATGAATAAGGGACAATAACAAAAGGTAAAAACAGAGAGACGGGAGGAGTGTAAGGTAGTGAGGAAGATCAAATTAGGTTCAATTAATAGCTAATTAAATAGAAATGCACAGAAGCGAATCCAGTTAATGAATTTCCTGTGCATAAAAATCCTGAACCAGAGTTTAAAAAATGAACATTTTGGCCCGTGTGCAGAAAGTAAGTCTGCGGTTGTGGGTTGGTTATCAATACACTCCATACACACATCTGATCACCAGGTTATCATCTAATTATTATCTATTAGATGTTAATTAATATATTAGCAAATAGATCAAAGAGCAGAACTTCCACCAACTCCACCTTCAAGTGAGTGTGTTACTAAATAACTACAGCTTACTAAATGATTGACACTGTGTAACTCTTAACAGTTCTTCATTTGTCTATTTGGAAGAGCCATGAATAAATGTATAGCACTTCTCCGTAGACTCCTGAACACCTGTCGGCTTTTCTGTAACTGAGAACTTATAAGTATACATTAATGTATAGTCTTATGCAAAAGTTTAGACACCCTTGATAAATAACAGTTTTTGGTGATATTTTGATTGTAAAGATGTTAACAGAGTCTCTCTTGGAAATGGAAAAAATGCACAATATTTTCAGTAAACATTGATGCATATTTACTTCTTATGTCATAAATTTAACAAAATTCTTTTTTAAACAATCAGCAAAGGCATGTTTGGAGAAAAAGGAGCAGCATTTCATGAAAGAACACCTCGCCAACTATTAAACATGGAGGTGGATCTATCATGCTTTGTGGTTGTGTTGCAGCCAGTGGCACAGGAAACACTGCACGGGTGGAGGGAAGAATGGATTCCACTAAATACCAGCAAATTCTGGAATTTTAAAAAAATCATCCACCACTTGCAAAAATTAACCTTTAAATATTTATGATGGTGGTTCGCCACAGTTGAGGCTTAGCTGTTGCACTCAAGCTGTGCTGACCCTTACAAATTCCCCAAAAGAGGGAATCACAACTGCGTAATTTCTGATAGTGGAGGACTGTGTTTGCGATCTCCTCTGACACATGGGGGTGGTGATCCCAGCTCAGGTGTGAGTTTACACAGGTGTACATCGCAGCATCCATCCTGGGGACAATAACTGCAGAACTCGCTTGATGACCTTAAATGACACTTGATGACCCTAAAATGTGAGAAATATTCTTGTCTTTAATAGCAGACTGTCTCATACAGGATGGTTTTCTCTCATTTGTAGGTCTGACTGACTCCTTCACAGGAGGTACAGAAGAGAAAGAAGGTACAGAAGACACAGGAGGTACAAAAGACACAGGAGGTACAAAAGACACAGGAGGTACAGAAGACACAGGAGGTACAGAAGACACAGGAGGTACAGAAGACACAGGAGGTACAAAAGACACAGGAGGTACAAAAGACACAGGCGGTACAGAAGAGAAAGGAGGTACAGAAGACACAGGAGGTACAGAAGACAAAGGAGTTACAGAAGACACGGGAGGTACAGAAGAGAAAGAAGGTACAAAAGACACAGGAGGTACAAAAGACACAGGAGGTACAGAAGACACAGGAGGTACAGAAGACACAGGAGGTACAGAAGACACAGGAGGTACAGAAGACACAGGAGGTACAAAAGACACAGGAGGTACAGAAGAGAAAGGAGGTACAGAAGACACAGGAGGTACAGAAGACACAGGAGGTACAGAAGACAAAGGAGTTACAGAAGACACAGGAGGTACAGAAGAGAAAGAAGGTACAAAAGACACAGGAGGTACAGAAGAGAAAGAAGGTACAGAAGACACAGGAGGTACAAAAGACACAGGAGGTACAGAAGACACAGGAGGTACAGAAGACACAGGAGGTACAGAAGAGAAAGAAGGTACAGGAGACACAGGAGGTACAAAAGACACAGAAGGTACGGAAGACACAGGAGGTACAGAAGACAAAGGAGTTACAGAAGACACAGGGGGTACAGAAGAGAAAGAAGGTACAAAAGACACGGGAGGTACAAAAGACACAGGAGGTACAAAAGACACAGAAGGTACAGAAGAGAAAGAAGGTACAAAAGACACAGGAGGTACAAAAGACACAGGAGGTACAGAAGACACAGGAGGTACAAAAGACACAGGAAGTACAAAAGACACAGGAGGTACAGAAGACACAGGAGGTACAAAAGACAAAGGAAGTACAAAAGACAAAGGAAGTACAAAAGACACAGGAGGTACAAAAGACACAGGAGGTACAAAAGACACAGGAGGTACAAAAGACACAGGAGGTACAAAAGACACAGGAGGTACAGAAGACACAGGAGGTACAAAAGACACAGGAGGTACAGAAGACACAGGAGGTACAAAAGACACAGGAAGTACAAAAGACAAAGGAAGTACAAAAGACACAGGAGGTACAAAAGACACAGGAGGTACAAAAGACACAGGAGGTACAGAAGACACAGGAGGTACAAAAGACACAGGAGGTACAGAAGACACAGGAGGTACAAAAGACACAGGAAGTACAAAAGACACAGGAGGTACAAAAGACACAGGAGGTACAGAAGACACAGGAGGTACAAAAGACACAGGAAGTACAAAAGACACAGGTGGTACAAAAGACACAGGAGGTACAGAAGACACAGGAGGTACAAAAGACACAGGAGGTACAGAAGACACAGGAGTTACAGAAGACACAGGAGGTACAGAAGACACAGGAGGTACAGAAGACACAGGAGGTACAGAAGACACAGGAGGTACAAAAGACACAGGAGGTACAGAAGGCAAAGGAGGTACAGAAGACACAGGAGGTACAAAAGACACAGGAGGTACAGAAGACACAGGAGGTACAAAAGACACAGGAGGTACAGAAGACACAGGAGGTACAGAAGTCAAAGGAGTTACAGAAGACACAGGAGGTACAGAAGAGAAAGAAGGTACAGGAGACACAGGAGGTACAGAAGACACAGGAGTTACAGAAGACACAGGAGGTACAGAAGAGAAAGAAGGTACAGGAGACACAGGAGTTACAGAAGACACAGAAGGTACAAAAGACACAGGAGGTACAAAAGACACAGGAGGTACAAAAGACACAGGAGGTACAGAAGGCAAAGGAGGTACAGAAGACACAGGAGGTACAAAAGACACAGGAGGTACAAAAGACACAAGAGGTACAGAAGACACAGGAGGTACAGAAGAGAAAGAAGGTACAAAAGACACAGGAGGTACAGAAGACAAAGGAGGTACAGAAGACACAGGAGGTACAAAAGACACAGGAGGTACAAAAGACACAGGAGGTACAAAAGACACAGGCGGTACAAAAGACATAGAAGGTACAGAAGACACAGGAGGTACAGAAGACACAGGAGGTACAGAAGACACAGGAGGTACAAAAGACACAGGAGGTACAGAAGACACAGGAGGTACAGAAGACACAGGAGGTACAAAAGGCACAGGAGGTACAGAAGACACAGGAGGTAGGTGATGAATAACAGGCTATTTTATTTATAATGTAATTTAGCAAGTAATGAACTAAACAACTTTATAATGAAAAATACCATCAAAAGTGGTAGAAGAATGTGAAGCTCTGAACACGTCCTATGAGGAGAACGAGGATGAGAATAATGATAGAGCTGCACTTATAGATCATTTCATTGTGATCACAAACACCTGATCAAAACAAACAAGTCTGTGTGAAACGTTTCTGTTCTGTGTCTGTTCCTGACGTCTTCTCTCTGTTCTGTCTCTGTGTGAGCAGATACTAATCAAAGCCCTGAGACAGAGGAGACGTCACCTCCAGGTAAATGTGTTCTAGATCAGAGTGATGAAGCTTTAAGACTGAGATATCACTATAATATAGTCTTAGAACTGATTCAGACTTTTCTAACACCGTGCTTAAGTGTAATATTATTACTGAGATTTAACGGCCAACTCTTACACAACATTTACATTTGGAGGCGTCTAAGCCTTATGGTAACGTGTTATACAGCAGCGTAATCAGTCCACTTTAAGATAAACTAACAGGGATAGACAGAGAGTGTAAGGAGGAGGGGAAAGCAGATTTCTAAAACTTTAAAATGTTTATAAAACACTAATTGAACAGCAGTGATTTAAAAAATTGTCCATATTTTAATTATTTTTTTAAATGAATTTATGAATTTCGTCAGAAACCAAATCACAGATCTCATCTCCTGTGAATAAAAATCAACAGAACTAGAATTAATCTCTAAATACAGATATTACTGAGTCAGCTGTACCAACATGTTAGTCACAACTTTACAGTGTGTATGTGTGTGTGTGTATGGGTGGCACATGTTTAATTTACTGTAAGTGTATGTTGTGTTTGTGAGAGCTGGTCTGATCTCCAGTTAAATCAACATTAGTGTTATTAAATTATAATTATTATAAATATTGATCTACAAATACTAGAACTTCAGAAGTGATATCCCATTGAAACTCATTTCTTATGAAGTCAAGAGTGAAGATTAACACCAGTGATCTCTATAATGATCAGCTAATTTATTATGAAAAATTCTAATCTGGTTAAGGCCGACTATTTGGGGATTGTATACTGAAGTGGGGATCTGCTTGACTTACAACAGCTGGCAAACATCTGCATTAGTTTAGACAAGGAGTGCCTTGGTTAGTGAGCAGCTCTTTGGGCAGACACACACAGCTAAAGAAAAGTCCCAGTCTTTTGCAATGTTTTTCCTGCTGGACTTTAGGAGCTGGAGCACTACAGGGAAGTGGGTGGCGTAGACCATCATGACCAAGCTGCACCCAGGGCCACCCAGGTCCACACAAGATGCAGTGCGAGAGGGCCGCCCAGGTCCATTTCAACACACCCAATGGGACAACGATAATGAATAGTGGAAGGAACAGGTGGGGTCCGGCTTCCTGGGGGCTGTTTTTTGGCCTTTGGGGCAGCGTTGACAGAAGAGGATGGAAATGAGAAAGGTGCATCACAAAAGCGAATTTTATTTTGAGGTACCACTAAGAGGGTCCACAGTTCCCTTCTCCTCTCTGTGCAGTAATAGAGCAGCTATTCTGCAATGAGAAAAAAGGAGAAAGTGTACGGGGCATCTGCCCTCCTCAGTCTCTCCTTTTATATTCCATACTTACCTTCTGCAGCATCATAGATGTGGATCGTTTTTCTGCTGTTGGGCAAATTATCCATCCTGCATCACCTGCTGAGACAGGGACAGAATTGGATTAGAGGGAGGAGTTCAGCTCAATTCTGCCTCCACCAACCTTTCAGTCTTTGCAGCATCTGGCACCAGCCCAAAGCCTCTGGGCAGGAGAAGGCTTGTCTGGCTTGGGCTCAGTGGGTATTGGCTCATCATGTGGAGGTTTCAATAGGATACAAGTGAAATGATGCAAGTTTTATCGACTTGGCGGTGACATGTTAAACTTTTTTCTCTGGTCCTCCAGTGACTCTACTGTGTCCCACAGACAGGTGAGCACTCACATACCCAGAGCTGAGCTTTCCTCTTTAGGGAGAGAGTGCAAGAACCGGGTGATAACACTATGTGAATCAATGGGCTGTCAGGAGCTCAGGTTGTAGTCAGCAGCTAGCAGTTTGATAGAGGCAGTCTAGCTGATCCTGAGCTGGAATTCAGGAACTCTGCTGCTGCCTGGTTGCTCAAGAGGTCACACTGGGCTAAATGTTGAGCTTAATTAATAAATTCATTTGATGTGCTTTGTATATATATATATATATTATGGCATGCTGTTTAGGAAAATATTCTTGAGAGAACTTAATGAAAACTCTGAATATATTGAATGAAACGTGAGAATATTGAATGGATTCCGAATATATTGATTGAAAACTGATATATTGAACGAAACGTCTGAATATATTGAATGAAACATGATGTCACCAAAACACAGCGCCATCTTTAGGAAGGATGAGTGAGTCGGCGAGAAACTTGGTTGCTGCAATTGTAAGAAATGAAGAGATGGTGAACACATTGATGAGTGTGGTGGCACAAGCCGCACTCAGTATCAGACTACAGATGAAGACATTTATTCGCTATTTCACCGCGGAAGACCGGTGTTATGCACTAAAATGCCCCCCTGCCACAGATACACCTCTACATGCACCCCTGCATAATCTCTAATAATTGTGTGTTGTATTTGTGTGCTGTATTTGTGTGGGCCAGCTAAATCTATATTAGTGTAGATTGAGTATTAGTCTAAATAGTTCTGTGAACTTTTACTTGGACATAAACCTGCTGATCCATCCCTGCTGAAAAAAACAGCATAGGCCACAATAGACAGCATTAACATTGTGTAATATGTAACAATATATACAATATGCACATTTGTAACAATATGATAATTTAACAATGAACAGCAAGTAAGTTTTGATAAAAAATAATAACAAAAACAAAACATGAGACCAACCTCTCATGCCCTTCCCTTCTGCTTTTCAAAACCACAACATTTTCTAACACTTCAATATGATTTGCTCTCATTGTTTTGACACCCAGAATGGAGGCTCCACCGCTGAGTCCCTGCCTGGGGTTTCCACTGCTGGTTCGGCTCCTGGTAACTCGACCTTCACCTCCACGTCAGTGAGCCAACCTGCTGCCTCCACATCAACCCACCCTCACTCTCTCAGCCCAAACTCTACATCTGCTGCCACTGTTTCAGAGATTTACCTGCGTCCACAGAAGTCTAAAGTGACACACAATCTCTCCATCCATTTTATTTCAAAACTGCTGAAAAGACGAGATCAGCACATCAGAGATCAGGCCTGCTGCCACGACAGCACAGCCCACCCTCTCCAGGGCCACGGCAAAATTCAGACCACCTGCCACTAATCGAGATCATACCAACTGTACTGCTACCTCATTAAACCCCACACACACTACCACTGTGACTGAGTGACTGAGTGGGTTTACAGGTACTGAAGGTTTTAATACAGGGTGCGAAATTCTCAGAATATATAAATGATTAGATGTAGTTCAGAAATCATTTCAGTTTGTTTTTATGATATTAAAGTGTCACCATTTAACCTGAAGAACCTGGAGGAAACCCAGCAAGCACAGGGAGAACATGCAAACTCCACACACACACACACACACACACACAGACCTGAGGTGGGAATCGAACCCTCAACCCTGAACCCTTCCTAAGGTGCCGATGATTCTCAGTCATCCATGTGAAGTTGTCTAGATGTGGAGTAAAATGCCACCTGGACTTCTTTTAGCTGAAAGCTGTGATCTTACCTTCAGTCCTGGGTTACAGGAAAGCTTGTTTCTGTTCCTCATATTATTCTGTATTTTAAATTCTCTGATTCTAATCTCATGATAAGTCACATGTTCTTATATGTTAAACATGGAAGAGGCCTCTGAGTGGCGCAGTGGTTAAAGTGGCCCTATCATCCGGAGATCGCTAGTTCGAATCCCGGGTGGTGCTGTAACCTCTCGCAGCCGGAGGTCTAGAGAGAGCTGATTGGCCGAGCTCTCTCAGAGGGGAGGGGTGAGAGGTACTTAGTGCTCCGACATTAATCACGGCTCTACAGCCAGTCAGGGGCGTCTGTGAGCTCGCGCAGCGGAGGGAGCAGATAGCACCGTCCTCCGAGTGTGTTACGCCGCCCCCAACGGTGCGCGAGCGAGCAGTCCGAAAAGATGCGGTCGGCTGGCGTCATGTGGTTCGGAGGAAACACGTGATAGTCTTCGGCCCTCCCGGCTGAGTGGTAGTAGTAGCCTTAATGTGGGAGCCCCCTAGTGACGGGGAGGAATTGGTAAATTGACGGGGAGGAATTGGACACGACTAAATTAGGGAGAAAATCGGGGAAAAATCCAAAAAAAAAGCAAGTGTTACAGCTGATGAAGAAACCTGCTGACTTATTCTGTAGATAAATAAACAAAACAGAGGCGTTGCTTTTTCATTTCTGTGCTGTGACTGAGAATATAATCTGTTCCACTCAGCTGTATGTGAGTCTCTGAGACTTTGGTGTTAATTACTGCTGCAGTGCATCAATCATTAAATAGATAAATGTGATAATGTTGAGGTTTTTGTCCAAACGTAGCCGTAACTACATATTTAGTGAAGACAGCAGCCACAAATTATTTGGTCCATAATAAATCAGTATCATAAACAATACAGTTTGCAACACTGTTCTTTATTTTTCTTTTCTAAAGCACAGTTAATCACACAGACCGAAAGTCTGATCTGGACCGCTGCAATTTATGTAGAGTTTATCAATAATTCAAGTATTTGTTTACTTTTATAATAATCTTAATGTGATAAATAAATATAGATGAATAAGTTTGAATACAGAATGGTACATTTAATGAATCATGTTATACTAATTGTTTTTCCTAAACAACTGTTTATTATTTATTCGTTTGGTTTGAGCCTGATGATGTTACACTCAGAGGAAAAACAGTGAGTGAGAATATTTACAGAATTATTATTATTATTATTAGTTTAGAATTTCTGGTGCTGAACCCAACACTGAGCTCACAGCGACGGATTCATCACACCAGCAGGAAATATAAAATAAAGTCAAATCCAGTATCAGAACAAAATGTTTTTATTCATATACAAGTACAGAAAAGACAAAACATATTAATATAGATTTTAATACTTAAAGTGTAAACAAATAATTTAACACAAAATGAGCATGGTGAGACTTTTGAACCCTTTGTTAAACAAACAGCATCATGTTTAGGAAAATGTATAAAGTGTAAATGTCCAGGACAAAAAAAAACAAAAAAAGCTCTACAGCTGAGCAGAGACGGTTATAAAGTGCTTCCATGTTGGACTGATGATAAACAGGTTACTTCTCTCTAAATATCGTCTTTAACTTGACTTTATTGAATTGAATTGAAGGGTATTTTATTTTACTCTAACGGAATTGAATCACAAAGCACCAGATTAGTCTTGGTGGACGTTTTGGTCACAGCTTTAACATCAGGCTGGAAACAGATGGCCTGAAATCTCCACCAGGTTTCCATCAGGATCTCAAGTTGAAGGTGGAAGTGAGAACAGAGCGCGTGAACGCAGAAAAGAATAAACTCCTGAGTTTTATCCTAAATGTATCATTTGCACATTGTACAGATTGCACATTAAACATGACACGCAGCCTGATACAGAAACACTTCAGGATTAAAGTCAAGCAACACACAGACGTGCTGAACATTACTGCATGAACATCATCAGCGTCCACAGCAGGTGCAGTCTACAGCGGCGGGGAACCTCCCACACACTCCACCATCTTCACCTCCGGACAGGATCTCAGTTTGGCACACGATGCATCAGGACGTCTCTGCAACATTGATCTAGGAGTCGTCTCCTGTCGGGTTCGTGTTCAGCTGCTACGTATCTACATCTCTTTACAAAAACTGAACAAGTGACGTGACACCAGAATGCACAAGATCACAACTCTCAGGAACATGCTTTAGAGAACGTGTCGGTTCTCTGTGTTTATGAAGCATGCAACATCTAAACACGTCTCCGATGATCTCTGTGCTCGAGAAGCTCGTGTCTTAACTTCCTGTTACAGCTGAACAGAACAATAAAATAAGAATGAAAAAAGTCACTTTTAAACACGTCTGATGCAAAAAAGTGACCCCCCCCCCCCCACAACAACACCCCGCGTCCCCCCGTCCCCCCGTCTGTGACTCTGTCCCGCGCTGGAGAGACAGAAGACGTTCGACCCTGAATCACGCGTCTTACTGGCAGTGTCTGAGTGGAACCGTGTGGAACATTAGAAAGAACGTTGTGTAAAAAATACTGTTCAAGTTTCAGGTTTGTATTTCTTTTTTCACACGTTAGCGTTGTGATGCGGAGAAGCGGCACCGGGCTCGACTTCGCCTGCATCGCAGTGGATTTTCGCCCTTGCATTGATCTGCATTGAGTTTGGTGTCAGTAGTGTGTCGGAGGTCCAGCGCCCTCTTCTGGGCGCACACACCACTGAAAACATACCAAAAAAAATACTAAAAAATATACTGAAAATGAAACTAAAAAAGTCTTTGCAAACGTGTCTCGTAACGTCCGTCTGTACGCTGATGTCGGGTTCTGACGGATCACAGCACCGTCTCCTGCGCTTTAGCGTCCATGAGGAAGGCGTCCAGCTGTGACAAGTCCACCACTGCATCGCTCTTGTTTAGGGAAATGTCTTTGACATGGTCCTCATCAGTTTGGTCCTTGGCGAAATTGACAAATACCTGAAGAACATTAAATAACTGCGTGAGTGTTTAAATCAACTCCAAAACAGAATGAATTATGGAACAGATGCACAAAATACATCTTCACGTTTAGCAGTAATTGGATAATTTAAAGCTTCTAGCTTCCATACTTCTGCTGAACAACTTTTATGACTAGGAAGCTCTGTAGTAGAGCTCAGAAAGGTTCGCATTATAGAGCAGTTTTAGAGTTCTAAATTTAGGTTTTAAGAGTGTGTAACATCTATAGACACTATTTCAACTGTTAAGTCTACACTCGACCCAGCAGACTTTACTGACTGACACAGGCTACTACTGTAGGACAATCTAGAGCCGAGGTCTTACTTGGTCTAGAGTGGTCTGTGAGACGGAGTAGTCCTCGATGTGGAGCTGCTTTTTGTTCTTGGACAGGATGCTGAAGATCCGAGCCAGTGAGGAGAGCGAGGATGGAAGCTGGTACTGCAGCATGTTCCTATGTTTCTCCTTCAGGATGCTGCCGGGTAACTCGCGCTCGATCAGCTCCATCACCGGCTCTAGGCGAGGCTCAGAACCTGCCACTCGCAGGACGATCGTGTAGCCATCACCAAACCTGAAGGGAGAACACTGATCAAACCCTGATCCAAAACCCTGATCTACAGGAGCTCCACAGCAGGAACATCCACAGCATGGTGCAGAAAGGCGTCCTCTGATAACGACTGAACACGATAAAGACGCTAGAACCACGTTCTCCTGATAAAAGTTCCTACCTGTTCTTCAGATGCTGGACGCTGCCCAGGCAACGGAACCTGCCATTGACCATGATGGCCATGCGAGTGCACAGAGCCTCACACTCCTCCATGCTGCAACGTAAAAAGAGAATAAAGAGACTTAGATGTGGCACCTCCAATAGAGCATTTAAATAAAGTATCATCTTTATTCAGTCTAGAACTTTAAAATCTCCTCGAGTTTGTAATTCTTTAAATGTTTTACGTGGAACCCCATGACAGAGGGTTTCCACATCACAGAAGCATTCAGAAGTACCCATAACCACTCAAACAACCCATAAGGAACCATTATGTAGTGGAGTGTGTGGCTGTTTTCCTTCTGGTTCATACCTGTGTGAGGTGAGAACAACGGAACGTCCCTCTTTAATGATGCTGAGGATGCAGTTCCACAGAGCGCGTCGTGCTTTGGGGTCCATACCAGTCGTGGGTTCATCCTGTTCCAAAAACAACAAAAAAGTCAGGCATGAATTCATAGAAAAACACAGGAACTGGGTCACTGGTGGCTTGTTTCTGTCTGGTAGGACGTTCCAGCCTTATTGGGAAGTTAAAGAGGAGTAAGGGACAACACATTGTGGGGCAACACACAAGGCAGAGGGGGATCATCTGACCTCCAACACCTCATCCTGAGTCTGTGCTCTTCATGAATTAATGATCTGATCTCTAACATTTCGCTCACCAGGAACACCACGGGCGGGCCTCCAATCAGAGCGATGGCCGTGGAGAGCTTGCGCATGTTTCCCCCGCTGTAGCTTCCAGCTGATTTGTCCACATATTTGATCAGACCCAGTTTACGGATCCCCCACTCGGCCACCTGCAGACATGAGCATGAACCAGAGACATTACATTCACACACTGCATCATGTCCTACTGATGATGTCCTTAAATACTGCATATCCGTAACATCACCTCTCTCTCTCTCTCTCTCTCGAGGGGTACTGACCTCACACACTTCTTTTTCCGGCACTCCACGCAGGATGGCGTAAAACTCCAGGTGCTCTCGGCCGGTCAGCAGGTCGTTGATGGCGTCAAACTGAGGACAGTAGCCCATGTTCTGATGCACCTCGTCGATCTCCGTCAGCACGCTGAAACACGGCTCGTTAGTAGTTTTCGTATAACGTATTCATAATCACATGCTGTATCTATAAGAGCAGAGGGTTTTCTTTCGCTCAGCGTACCTCTTGCCAGCTAAATACGCCTCTCCCCTCGTGACAACAGAATCTCCAGTGAGCATCTTGAAGGTGGTGGTTTTTCCAGCACCGTTCACACCGAGCAATCCGAAGCACTGCAAATTGAAACGTCATGTTTAATATCACACCTGAAACGTCATGACTTGATTCTATCTCACAATGCTTTACCTCTCCGCGAGGAATCCCCACACACAGTCTGTCCACTGCTGGCTTCTGCTTCCTCTTATACACCTGTGAGGACATCAAACCGTCACTCTCTCACTTAAAGCTCTCGTCCTTCAGATCTCATTTTATTTACGCGATGTAGAAGAAACGGCTCACCTTGGTCAGCTGCTTGAGCTCCAGGATGTCATTCTGTCCACCTCCACTCTGAATCCTTTGTCTCTCCCTGGCCACGTCCTCGTCCTCGTCGCTGATGGGCTTCAGGTGAGCATTAACGTCTCTGTAAACACCGAGGTTTAATCAGCAAAGAGAGAACATCAAAGATCCGCAGATGTAATGAGCTGAGGAGCTGAGGAGTTACCTGGCCTTGATGCAGAAGCGATACTGTATGAGCACAGTAATACTGAAGAAGACAACGCCTTCTACCGCCATGGCAAAGAGGTTCTTCCCCACCATGTCCCATTCCAGAGGAGAACGGAAGCGGTTCTCACCTGAGGAACCACAAATCATTTATAGACTTCCAGCTGAACACAGCTTACGTAGAACGTGTGTAAAACTAAAGGAGTAGCTCAGATCATACCGAATCTTTCCAGAGCATCAGCCATGGCCTGGTTCTTCACCATATCGATCAGCCCACGTCCCAGGCAGAAATGAGGGAAGATCAGGAAGACGTTTTTCAAAATGTCATTAATGCCACCGATCTCCTGCATCGAGACAGAAGGTTCAGATTTTAATCCAAAGCCTTGACTGAGAATCAGAACGTCACAGTCTGTTTATTATAGAGGAGAGAGGTGGGATCTTAAACCTGTTTTAAAGAGTGTACACCCCTCCCCTGCCTTATTCCTCTTGTTCCCCTCGTTAATGTTCATGAATCAGGACTCACATTGTTACCAAACAGCTCCAGGACGAAGGTGGAGACGCTGCCGTTGATCCCAATGAGGATGTTGACGCTGGTGAGGACCACGTACGCCGTGCTGGGGATCTTAAAGAAGAACGACGCTGGGTACATCAGGGGAGTTATGGACCAGCTGTACAGAGACCAACACAACAACACTGAGTTACTCGAGTCTCGAGGGGACGTGCAGGTTTAACAGCAAGCGGCAGGAATGAGAAGTTACCCATAGAGGAGTAAAAGCAGAGCGAGGACAGGCAGGTTGGTGGAGGAGACGTAGGCCTCCTGCTGGAAGCAGACGAAGATTATGATGACGAGGGTCGCAGGGACAATGTAGTTACACTGGAGGAGAAATACAGGACAGGTTCAAACTTTCCACTGAGAATTTTAATAAATATAAATAAATTCAACAAAACTGCTAATTATATACAAAACTTATTGCATGAATATAAATCTGTGCTACTGTTAAGAGAGAATGAATCAGCACACAGAACTGTACGTGTTGCAATCTCTGATCTCTCACCATGTCCCACACAAAGTTGGCGAGCCAGTAGAGGAAGGGCTGAACCCCGCTGATGAACTGCATGTGCTTGGCTTTGTTCACTCTCTCCTGAATGAGGAAGACCACAAAACTGGCCGGGACGAAGGACATGGCGAAGATGACGCAGATGGAGACCAGGACATCGACTGAGGTGGTCATCCTGAGGAGACATCAGCGCGTCATGTGGAGGTCAGAGAGACGCGACTCGGTTATGAGTTTAAGGTTTGTGTGGTTTACTCACAGGGCCACCTGAGAGAGCTGCTCCTTAGTGAGGTTCAGCGGGTGGTTAAAGGCTCTGATGGCGAATTTGGCGGGGTTTAGACCGGCAGGCAGGCTGGCACGCAGGATCCCGTTGTTCATCACGTTGAGGAACGCAGTGATGCTGTGCCAGCCCTTGTTATTGAACCAGATCTGCACATGAAGACGAGAAGATTGTGTTTAATTCACAACCGTGGCAGATCCCTGGTTTCATTTCTTTCAGGTTACATGATGCACTGGATTCACTTTAAACACACACACACACACACACACACACCTTGACGTTGTTCTTGGTGTCCAGGTTACTGATGAAGCTCGATAAACTCCTAAAGAACCTGTCTGCCGCTGTGCCCTGTTCCAACGACAAAACTAATCAGGATCTTTACAGAAATCCAACTTACAACACAAAACAAAGACGAATGAATATACTGAACAGTTTTGAGAAAAACACACTGTACCGATTAATTACTCGAACCATTTTCTACACACTCACTCTTTCCAAGTTGAAGCGAGCGCGCATGTAAGCGATGGCCTTGGAGATCTCATCAGAAGGGGGCAGGCCAAGGGAACTTCTGGCACCCAATGAGAATCCACCATACCTATGATCAACCAATGAGAGAAGAGATCAGACACACTGCTACCATGGAGACTATTGTCTGTTGTCTATACAGAACCTCACGCATTTCACGATTACACGTAAAAGCTTTGCACTTATCATCAATAATTCCAATAAATTCATTATTAGACTTAAAAACTACCTGAACTCGTTCACCCACAGTTTGTTCTTCAAGCTGCAAAAGAACATAAAATAAGAGATTGTTGTTAGGGATTTACAGACGTCTCAGCACCCAGCATCGCTCCACATCTCTGTTTAATCTTCTCCTCACCTCTTCCCAATAATCTGTGCGTAGGTCTTCACCAGGTAGTCAGAAATGTTCCTCCCAGTCAGGTTCTGCAGCGTGTCTGTACTGCTGACTTTAATCTACATCAGTAGAACAGAGACGTGGTTTTAAATGCCTGCAAGCTTTCATCATTACAAGAACATCCACAGAACCTCAGAGCACCTTGGTGTTTATTGTACCTGTGGTGGAGGAGGACCTCCCGCTCCTGCAGGACACTCCGGCAGCATCTTCTTCTTCTTGTCACAGCTGCACTCGCACAGCGGCGACGGGTTTTCCATACTCCAGTTCCCGGTCTGGAACATGTCTGATACGGTCTTGGAAATCTCAGGAACAGTCCAGTCACTGTCTCGGATCGGGCATAACCCATCTCTGTTTTATACAAACACAAACTGTTAGCACTATTGTGATTTTACAACATGATTACAGACATTTAAACTGTCTAAGCTGCAGTACTACACACATCCACACATCTCAGGAGGGGGCGCTCTTTCACTGATTTGTCTTTTTTTCGTTTTCAACACTTTAATAATTGTGCCAGAAATTGATTATCAGCCTTTCCATGACTCACCCCATCGTGCCGTCCTCTGAACAGCGCCCACTGTAGGCTGGACGGTCTGTTAACACCTCGAGTAGCTTGTTAGTGTGCACATCCTCAGGTGCATCGTTACTGAAGTGAAACACAAGAAGCCAGTAAGACTTTGGGTTCATTGTTTGTACTTTAATCTCTAACTGTGGATGTGGTGTTGGTGTTCACCTGACGAAGGTGTACTGCTCCTCATACATGCTGGGCTCCATCTCCAGACTCGGGTACTTTCCAAAAGGTGGCACGATTAAACTGAAGACCAGGGCAATGCACACGAACACGGCTGGAAGAACAATCTGGAAGCAGCAGATGTTGTTTAGAGGAAGGTTCAGAAGGATTGAACAGTTAGTAGTTTGAGTTGATCTACTCACCTGGGCAAAGAATCCTTTCCGAGAGCGACGCGCATACAGGAACCGTTTCCAGAGCAACGCCACAAACTGCTGCCGCTTCAGTCTCCATCCTTTGACCTGGTATGAACCTTTTCCATCAGATACTCCGAGCCAATCTGTCTCACGGGATTCTGTACAGGGAATCAAACTAGTCTGTTACGCAATGGTGCTAATGAGAAGATTCTGGGTAATGAACAACGAGAGATAGACGTACCTGGATCAACTTCTGAATCATTTAAATCAAAATCATCCTCGGTGAAGGGTTTCAGGCAGCTCTGATGGTCACCAAACGCGTGCCGGCGGTGCCTCCGTGGAAGAACAGTGCCATCTGATGGAACAAAAACATTATTAGAAGAACTTTGAATCTTATATTTAGAGAGATGAGATTCTGACTACATTCTGTTTGATCTTACCCGAGGTAACAGCATCAACCCCGTTATCATTTGCCACTTTCAGGAATATCTGCACCATAGAGAAGAACCTGGTCAAAACTCCATCACACTCAGCATCACAAAGATGCTGTATATTATCTCGCTATCTACACACTGATGTACCTCCTCCAGCGTGGTGTCTGAGATTCCATAGCTGGAGATACCGAGGTCAATGAGGCGATCGTCAATCTCATGGAAGAGTTCCACAAAGGCTCCGTCCTTCGCTGCTTCATACGGCAGTACATAGGTGATCTCATGGCCCAGATCCTCCACCAGTCTGGCTGAGGGAACGTGCTTGAAGATCACGTTGGAGATCAGAGAGATGTCTGGAATGTAAAATATTAAACAAGTAGATATTAAAGCATTTAATTTCTCAGACTTTTATTCCTCACCTGTTTGTTTTGTCATGTTAAAATCTTACCGACGGTGGTCGTTTCACTTTCATGGTCACTTCCAAGGCCGGCATCAGAGCTACTTTCAGAAACGCTGTCATCCTGCATGGACAGAATCATCCATTTAAACACAGAGACTTTGAAACGTTTTAAATCAGGCTGCTCTCACACTGCTACAAGCTTCTGATCACAAACCTTCTTGAGACTGTTCTTGGAGTAGGACACGGTGCTGCTGGAGTTGCGACATGAGCTCAGAGCCAGGTCAAAGTCCCTCTTGACCAGTGTGAGATAGTATCCAGTGCCCAGCTGATTCTTCAGAAACAATGAGGAGCCCACACAACACAGCTTCCCGTGAGAGATGATGGCAATGCGGTCGCCCAAAATGTCGGCCTCGTCCATGTGGTGGGTGGAGAGGATGATGGTTCGACCTGAGGAGGATAAAAACCATTGTAAACCTTCTGATCGGTTCAGGCCTTCAACATCGAAGCATGTTTGCAAGTGTGCAAGAGAAAATAAGAAGTATGTGCATCAACAACTGTTGAAAAGGGCAGATATCCAGCATGACATTTACACTTACTAATAATCACTAAACATGCACGGTTATGGTAAGATATTTTGAACAATTAAAAGATTCATTTTCCGAACCTTGACGATACTTGAGCAGCAGGTCCCAGATACCCCTGCGGGCGTACGGATCAACCCCAGCTGTAGGTTCATCCAGGATCACAACCTTTGAACCACCGACAAATGCCAAAGCCACAGAGAGCTTCCTCTGCATTCCTCCTGTAATAGAATCAAGACCAACTAATGTAAACGAAGTCCGAACAGCTTCCTGAACCTTCTAGATCTTTCATATCTGCTTACCTGAAAGCTGACTGGTGCGAGATTTGCGTTTGTGAGGAAGGCCTAAATCTGTAACAATCTGATCCATCTCAGACTTCACCGTCTCCTCTGATAGGCCCTTCAGACGGGCATAGAACCAAATGTGCTCTTCTACCGTCAGCCTGTGGTCCAAGTAAGAACAACAAGATTTAGAACAAACATTACCAAGTACTTCATTGAGTAAAATTGGTGTTTGGTGCACGCTGTGGAAACACCTACATGCTGAACAGTACGTTGTGCTGAGGACACACTCCCAGGTTCTGACGGATGGTGCTTAGATCTGACCGGATGTCTTTGCCCATGATGTAAGCAGTGCCAGATGTGGGAGGAAACAGGCCAGTCAGAATGGACCTGATGGGGGAAAAATCATCAGTCAATCATTCGACAGTCAAAACCTGGCATTTGACAATCTACTGTATATCTGGTGTAGAAGAGGCTCTTAATCTTACATGGTGGTGGTCTTTCCTGCTCCGTTGTGGCCCAAAAAGGAGGTGATCTGACCCTCATAGAAGCCCAGGGTGAGGTCGTCCACGGCCAGCTTGTTGCCATGTCTGTACACCTTCACCAAGTTCTCGATGTAGACACCAGGCTCCAGATCAGCTGGTACCTCCTCAATGCAGACCGCTTTGGGGAAACCAGGTCATTTAGATCCTTACAGTTTGGAGTTTATTGGAGTGAGAAATAAACATATATACGAAAATAAATAAACATACACACATACCTTCTGCATTTTCTTTCTTGTTTGTGGAGGAAGCTGTTGTCCAGCCACATTTCTCTCCACACCAGTAGGATTTGGTGAGGGGGAAGTACCAAGGCCGGGGGATGCCATACTGACCTGTGAGTTTAAACCATACCACAAGCACATAAACAAATGCGAGTGCTGACTTGTGAATCATCAAACGTATAAATGTTGAATGAGCTGAAACCTGAGACAACTGAGGGATTACCTGGGAAGACAGCCTCAATGTACCAGGTCATGATGCCGTACAGCACTGAGTCTATGAGCATGAGTGAGATGGAGGTGGTGAGGCTGTAGTTGTCCTCCTGCATGGGGCTGGACAGAAGGTTATCCCACTGAATGCCCACGCCCTGCTCCTCAAACAGCGCAAAGTACTCACAGCCGAAACCGAAAGCCACAGGGGACAGCAGGCTCTGGGGGACAGAGACATCGGTTAGCACAAGATATCTTCCTAAGACCAGGTGATATCATGATGAGGACCTGTCTTCTGATTAACACACCACGACCACTTTAGTGCCGAAGCCCACGTAGTCCTGCCAGGCCACACACAGGACGTAGGGCAGGTACAGGGTGAAGTAGATGATTCCCCCGCAGGCGGCTGCCAGGTTGGCCCGAGAGAACAGCGTGCTGATCAGGAAGCACTGCATGATGGTGACAATGGCGAAGGACACCAGGAAGAAATACACCACACCCGGGTCACTGTAGGGCAGAAGGTTCCCCATCTGTATCGAAGAAAGAAATTGAGATCAGTGGAGTGCAAAACGCTATTTATTTATTTATTTATTTTAATGATACAGGAAGCGTTTTGAGGTTTAGGATGACGTTATGAAAATCATTATTTATACTGTATGTGGATGAGTGTCTCACCTTCAGGATGAGGACCAGCAGGGCGGCGCTGATGAGCAGTGGGATCAGGCTGCTAATAAACCAGCTCAGCCACAGGATCCCGTTGTCCAGTCCCATAATCCTCATGGTCTCCTTCAGCCGCACCTCTTTCTCATACACTATGCCTTTAATGATGATGGCCACCGAGTACATCCAGGCCAGGGTCATGAAGAGCGGCATGGAGCGACTCATCACTCGCAGGAAACTTCACAATAAACAACAACACAAAAATCAGGAGAATTAAACAACAGACAGGGTTCAAATCAACAACCATGAAAAAGTCGAGAAACAGTAAAAATAAAGTTAAAGGCATCACGCTTACATATCGTCGACGTAACACGGGTACGGCATCTGCTGAATGTAGACTCCAGTTTTCTCTTTACTGCCCGTCAGAGCCCGTATGATTCCGTGCTCGATGACGTCCTGGAGGTACGTAAATCCTCCCCAGATGTAGCGCAGATCCTCAAACGGGTCAGCACGAGGCCCGGGGTCCCAGTACCTGACGGGACAAAGCACAAGATTCCACCGAGGATAAACATCTGCAAACATCACACGTCACATATAAACAGCCGATCATTTAGGAAATAAAACAGTTCCTTACCCATCTTTGATCTTGTTGGTGCGCTCCACGTTGTCGATGTCCATGCGAATCTTGTAGCTGACATCGGGAGGAAGCTCGGAGGAGTCGGCCTGCATGTCCGGAAACACGATCCCGGCCCAGAACTTGCGATTGTCCAGAAGACGCATGGATTTATTCACCAGACGCTCCTCAGTCGACACCGGCTCCAACTTGTCCAGGTTCACACACTTCACATCAAACAGAAGGACGGAAGGAACGTGAGATTTAGCAGCACAAAACATAAAATTACAAAGCAGAAATGTGACTTCACGCTTGGAATGTCTTTTATTAGGCATTAAATTAAACTTTCAGGGATTAAGAATTACATTATGAGCAGGACACATCGCACAGCTGATATTAAACACATCTCACACACTGTAAAAGCACTTTATTCAGTGAGGATACAAATGTGTGTGTGTGTGTGTGTGTGTGTGTGTGTGTGTGTGTGTGTGTGTGTTTACCTCCATGAACCGTGAGATGGTCAGAATGGCCTGGTCCGTCTCGTTAAACACGTCTCTCCAGGTGTACCCTGTCCCCGGGGGACGCATGTCCTCAGAGGCCTTAGATAAGAACTGTGAAATGTCCTCGACTCTCCAGTCCGTCCCCTTCAGCCTGTCGTTGAAGAACTGAGCACTGGCGTTATTCTGGAGCAGAGTCTACAGAGGGATGACATCACACATCAGACACTCACATCACTCGTCCTCATCTCCAGCACCAGCCAGCGATCCAGCATTACATACAGCAGATAGAAAACAACCTGCAGTGACATTACTGGCCACTATGTGGTGCTGTGGCATTTAATTTTTAAAAAATGCTTCATCACAGTGAACTCACTCTCACTAGATCCAGTTCCTCACTGTTCTCCATGAAGTCCCAGACCTTCACCCTCATCTCGTCCCACATTCCTCCTAAATCCCGGAGAACTCCGAACTCCTGGAACGTCTTATTCACCTGAGACAGAGAGACAGTTAGAGAGAGTCTCCACATGCAGTAACCTGACATTAACTCCTCGTCCCTCAGGTTAGAGACGGACCTCGTGGATGATCCTGCGTGTGGCCGGGGTGTCGGGTGTGTATAAGATCTTGCCCATGAGCAGGGGCTTCAGCGCTCTCCAGATCATCCGCGAGATGGGACTCGACTCCAGATTCTTCATCATGTTGTTACAGTACGGAGCTGAAGGAGCATCAGGAGAGCAAATCAAACTCAGCTGCACTCAGGCTAACAATTTTGTACATGTAACAGGTTTATATACAGCAGAAGGCAGTTACTTAGTTTCTTGGATACTTTCTAGGATTTTCACAAGTCAATATGTAAAGTTAAAGCAGATGTGCTCCAGATGTGTGTGATGTCTAAGCGTCTGACACTCACTAGACGTGTTGTCGTAGGCGGAGACGGGCTCGCTCTCGTTGTCGTTATGGTTCCCGAACAGGGCCTTGTAGTTGTTATCCTCGTACCAGTTGAGGGATTTGATCTTCAGGCCGCCGCCCTCTGGGTGCCCACACACGATGCGCGACACGGCCTGGTACACGTGATTGGGCGTGCGCGTGCTGTTGCCGGTCAGGAACAGGATCTCGTTCCGCATGTCACGCCAGCTCTTCATGCTCACCAGCTGAGAGAGAGAATCAGGAACCGTCACACATTACTGAGACACGGACATCAGGGGGACACGCAGAACATCAGGGGGAACAGCTGGAGTGTTTATAACTGAACATCTCGCATTGAAGATCAATAAACAACAAACACGTTTACTGAAAACATGGGAAACCTCTTTAAAAATCCTTTTTTTCCCTTTTTCCTTTTATTCATTGACAGTTATGACTGATCTTGTCTCTGTTTTTCACAGATAGATATTTTCTGAGATAAACACTTATAAACTCATACCATTTTTCACTGAGAAAGATCAAATGTTTTTAAAACTGAGACTTTCTATTTAAAAATAGAATTAAAATGGATTAAATCTGAGACTAAAACACAGAGCCTGCGTCAGCCTGTAGGGGGAGCCACTGAGTGCAGGAGAAATACAGCAGGGTTACTCCAGGTCAACCAAAGACGTTAATGAAGCTCACGCTTAATCAACACGTCTCTCCCGCTGCGTAAGCAACACCGCGCGCGCGTGTGTGTGTGTGTGGTTACTACAGGTCTTCTTGCTGTGGAAAAGCCACGCTGGTGCTTTAGAGAGGGATGTGTGTGCAGAGGGAGAAGTGTTCCCTTTTCGGTACTTTACTGTGATGCTACGTTTCCGTCCTTTATAAAGAGAAGCGAGAGGTCACTCTGGGTCGGGATGCAAAGTAGGAACCCGAGCTGCACAGGCAGCATGTTAGGAGGAGGAGATGATGGAGTTTATCTAGAGGAACATATCTGAGCTGAGCGGCCTCATGTTCGAGCAGCTCCACTGCGTCACTGTTATCTTTCTCAACATAACGACGTCTCATCTCCTGATTTCACTCTTATTAAAGATCTTCTTCAGTTTTCACTCCTCATCTCCATCATTCTCGTTACGTCCTGACGGCTCGTTTCTCGACTATGACGCGTCTCCTTCCACACACACGCCGTCCCGGTCAGTCACACCGAGCTGAATCATCTACTACAGCATCCAGATCAGCCACGAACACCAGCGAGCAAGAGCCGAGAACGACCTGGAGTAACCTCCCCGTCCCGCAGCCTGGCCACGGGGTTACTGCAGTTCAGCGATCGCTGAAAACCCTGAGCGTGAGAACAAAAGAGGAGCTGAGGCAGTGCAATTGTTTCTGTTTCACTTCCTTTCTAAAAGCTGACAGTCCAGGTGTTTTTGTCAGAGTTCATCATGTGACATATTTTCATCTTCATGCATGTACACAAGTCGACGCCTGTTCGGGCCGATCTCTCTCTCTCTCTCTCTTTGTTTTACTTGACTCAGAGTGGCCCGATGTTCAGCCAGCAATCTGCCAGCGTCTCGCTCGATCACTCGCCACTTTCTCACTCGGATCCGGTTTCTGGATCTCTACGAAAATCTGCCAAACCCGAGCGAATCGCCAGAGAAGCGCAGCCAGACACTTCAAGCGTCTGCTCTCCTCCATGTGCTTCATATCTTAATGATAAAACCAGATGATTTCCATAGAGCATGGTTTAGTGGGCGGAGCTAACATACATATGAGCTCAACGGTCTTTTAACCAATCATCACATCGAATGTAGGTCACGAAGACACAGTAGTTGTCACGGCAACATTGGAAAAGTTGCAGGTTTACATAATTTATCCTGACATTAGTCAAATGCATGGGGCGTTCCCTCGAATTTGCATATTCTTATATTATACATGTCCATACGTTTGCATGTTTAATGAGGTGGGCGGTGCAGAAATGTTGTGTTCGTCAGATTGCAGGTTATTTTTAGCCACAAGTTATTATTAGTAAAATAAGGCCGGGTCAGTGACACGTTGAACAATCCGTGGCTTCTGACCCACTGTCCTGGGAGCTGTAGTGGACGTGTCGGGTCTCTCTATCTGATATCTGATTTTGCATCCAGAAGAAGACGAGGCTATTTTTGGAGAGACTCACCTCGACAGCCAGTGATCCCAGACTCTGCAGGAGCGCATCGGTGGCCAGAGACACGTCCTGGACGACTTTAGGGTCGGACCTGACGTCCTTCTGCACAGAGACAAGAGAAAGAAGGACACGTGAGGAACACGCGGCACGTTCACAGAAACAACTCATCAGTTTGCTGTGGACGTGAGCTGGTTAATACTGTGGTTCACCATCGGGACCTTTAATTACTGGAACAGAACAGAACAGAACTGACCAGAACCGGAGCTCAGTGTGACGGAGTTACACACTCGGACCAGCGCCACCGCTTTCCTGCTCTATTACTCACTGCTGCTATTCTCATCAAGCTTATGTGTACACACACACACACACACACACTCTGATGTGTTTAGAAACACCAAGGGGCTTGGAGGAAAGGACAATGCTGACTCTGTGATAATTCGTGTGATGTTCTCGGAATCATTTCACAAAGTGTCTATTGTAGCAATATGTTATGAAATTTTCCCAGAATTCACTTTGTCCATTATTTTTTGTTGGACTGCATTCAGCTAAAGCGACACACGTGATGATGAGAATCATTTTATTCTTTGTTACAGAAGAGGGACACATTAGAAGAACGCGCGTGACCTTTTCCGTGAAGCTGGTTACATCAACCTGAATAAAACGTCTAATTGATGAGGGACTGAAGCGTCCCAGTGATGCCGTCCTTAACCAACACCTCTCCAGGACCACGCTGAGGAGCGTCCGCTCTACACGTCCCTGAGAAACCATAACCTAATCTTCTGACCAATCAGAGCGCAGGATTTAACAGCTCACGGTCGTGCGTGTGTGTGTGTGAGAGAGAGTGTGAGACGCGCATCTTACACGTATGGGTTTGAGGAAGTCGAGGTTGGACAGGAAGTGGCTCTCGGCGCTGTTCAGCCAATCAGCAGGCGCCTCACAGATGATTTTCTGCGTCATCTCTGCGACGTCGCGGTCGGCGATGCTCACGAACTCCTCCAGCGAGGTGGTGTTGCACAGGTCCCTCAGGTGCACCCCGAACCCTCTAATCAGCACCTGGAGACACGGTGAGAATCAGGGACAGCCGGACACACCCCTGTGTTCCTCTGAGCAGAGGGAACGTCCTGACCGTACACACACACCACACACACTCATCCTCCTGTCACGGCTACACCACTTCACTTTTTATTATACAAACATCAGCTATCGATATGAGCAGCTCGGACTGAAACCTCTGTTAGAGCAGAGACAAATCCAGAACGTTCTACAGAAACCAAAACGCTTCAGGTGTCTTTAGGACCCGGGAACATTTTCAGGAAGCTGATCTGCCTTGGCTTCCCAGGACACTTCTGACAGGTCTGTGTTTAACCTCCTCAGGACGTCCTTCGATTAAAACCTTTTATGTGACACAAATTTAATTAGATTCTAAATGTATCTCTGCCAGCTGAGGAGGAAACGTGATGAAGATCTGAATAAGAGCTCTGATAATCCTGCAGCAGGTTCAGGAGGACATGTCCCAGCCTTTAGTCATGTCTGCAGTCTCTCCCTAACCTTGTGTCCTGCAGCGTCCCCGTCTCATCCTCTATTCCCTTCATTCTCTCACCCCCTGAGCCCTCCATCCCATCATCTCCTCATGTTCTCATCCCATCATCTCCTCACTTCACTCACATGAACAACTGGCATTTAAACATCTCCTGATACGTGATGCAACCCGACTGACCGAGACGTGTAAAATCCCTCCTTACTTTCTCCAGGTTGATGTCGGCGTCGACTATCTGCTGCACGGCGTGCGCGCTCAGCGTGGCGTTCTGCTCCAGGAACTCCGACAGGGTTTCATTATCACGGAGGAAGTCCTTCAGCTTAAAACCTGCGAGAAATAATTAAACAAATCATGAGAATCACACACACACATTTAATTGTTTATCACATGGTGTGTACGCGCTACAGTTTGATTCCCGTCTCCCGTTTGAATAACACACGTAATAATAGAGAGATTGTAGTGATGAGAATAAAGGAAACGATGCTGCGTGGGACTGAGGACAGACAACGGGGCAGCAGAGACGCCAGCGGGACACTGAGACTCTGTTCTTCAAGCTCCTCACGTTCAGCATGTCAGCTGATTCCAGAATGGCTGTCTGAGTCAACCGGTTTCAGCCAGACTGAGGTTACTCTAGGTCATTCCTCTTCTGCATTCAGCGCAGCTGCATAATTTTGCTGTAACGTTGTCTGAAGGTTTCTGTACTAACAGTTTGACCAGGTGAAGACTGAACATGTTAAAAAGGCAAAATAAAAAGCTGACAAAAGACATCTTAGATAAATCTAAACAGACATCAGAAAGACAGAGGGAGACAGAGAGAGACAGAGAGACAGAGGGAGACAGAAGGAGACAGAGAGAGACAGAGGGACAGACAGAGACAGAGGGACAGACAGAGACAGAGGGAGACAGAGGGACAGACAGAGACAGAGGGAGACAGAGGGAGTTCCCGCGGGCCCAAACAGCTTCCTGCAGTCACTGAGACTCAGGACCCAGGTGTATAAAGAGGGTGTCGTGGGAGCGTTAATTAAAATCCTTCAACAGTGCATACAAGACATTAAGACTCCCAGCGTGCCTTCTGTCCCCAGGTTACACACAGGGACAACAGAAAGATGCTGAAGCACAACCGTAATTACTGTGCTCACTTTCAGCCTTGACTAGTTTCTACTCCAAAGTATTTTAATCGTCAGAACAAACGGAGACTCGAGCACTAAATACTGAAAGCCTGGATATAAGACTTGAAGTGCAAGCGTGGAACTCTGGCCCACTTTCAAGTGTGTGATGAACCCAAGCTGAACGTCAGCCAGAAAACTCATCGTAATGTAAACAGAATGATCCCTGAGGACCTGCGTCCTGCTCGGTGAACTCTGTGCTCTCTGGACTGCAGGACAACAGGAACAGACGCTGCAAATAGAACCAGAAGAGAGAACAAGAGAAGAGAGGTTTAAGGCCTCAGTGAACCTGAAATGTGAACAAGATGCTGCCAATAACCGGAGCAGCCAAGCGGCAAATCAGGAAATGGGGCAGGAGGGACAAAAGGCAATGGGGGAAAGGGAATCATGGGTCCTCCTGGTGTATTTCCACAAGAGGAACCTTCTCAGGACACCAGCAAAGTGTGCAAACCAGATGTCTTCACTTGAAACCCAGGAATCTTTTTGTACCCAGGAGTTTTTGTACTCTCATGAACCTTTAGACACACTCTCAGCAGAAGAAGCTCATGATGAAACCCAGGAACTGTCTCAGGAACCTCGAGATATTAAAGAGGGATCAGTTCAGAGTGTTCATCTTTTTGTTGATTTGTCAGAGACCGAAAAAATCTTCTTAGGAGTCCTCAGGAGACTGCAGGTGGACTTCCTGAACCAAACGTTGGTCAAATACACACTTTATCAACAAACTTACACTTTTGGCGTCTAGTTTGATTTTGACACAGGATAAAGTTTAATACTTCCTGCAAGTGACTCCAGAAGTGTGAAGGTTCTGATCTAGAAACTCTGCTAAACGTTACAGACCCGTTTGGAAACAAGTGGACAGAGTTTCGATCTAACGTTGTGATGAATGAATCTGTTTACAGGTCTGTGTCTTGTCCCCGAGCGCCGTGTCCTGCTACAGAACCTCGAGGTCTTTTAAAGGGAACACAAGGGAAGGAATGTGAAAACTGCTGATATGTAAACTCTAAACTTTCACTGGGTGTGTGCGCGCGCGTGTGTGTGTGTGTTGGTACAAATATGTGACCAAGAATGAAAATGCTGGAATGTTGATTGCAGTAAGATTGTGATTAGAAGACATTTCTGCACCCAGGGAGGAAGTAGAGCAGGAAGTAGTCAAGTCTGTGTGTCTGTGTGTCTGTAGCACAAAGTGTTCCGTCGTTTCAGAGGACTGTGGACGCCATGTCTTTCACAGTAATTAAGTCTGTCCAGGCCGCTTATCTGGGCATGACCGAGAGCGTGGCACTGACTGATTATACTGCAGTTGCTCTGTGTGTGTGTGTGTGTGTGTGTGTGTGAAGATGTTTCTAGATAAGATGGAGTGATGATGACATTACACGCTCTATGGGGTCTTGACGTACCTGCAGTATTGCTCTGGAGCTTCCTGAGAGCTCGCACCAGCCCCTTGTACCCTTCGAAACTCTTATCGTTCTGGCTGTAGATGAGGATTTTCTTGGCGTCAGTAAGCAGCCGGGAGATTCTGTAAGAAACAGCGACGTTAAAACACTCTGCAAACCTCCTCATATATATATATATATATATATATATATATATATATATATATTCTATTATAGCAATGCCACGGTGACGTAACGGAATGATAAGGTGATAAATACGTAACACGATATCCCAGTTTCTGCTCACACATCGTGCAAACAGGACGGAATTAACACAACATGGGACATTTAGTTTCCTTTCAATCTTGATGTAGTTAATATAAAAGATTATTACTCATTTATAAGCTGAGGCCAGTGGAGACTAGACCTCTAATGGGTATTTAACCTCTACAACACAAGGGTTTACATTCAGTTCCCATTAAAAGCTTATTAGTACGAGAGGAACTCTCGAGGATCTCACTGAAGATCAAGATGCAGCAAGAAGCTCTGAGGGAGAAGATGTACAGCAGACTGGGAAATTCAGTGAATCTTACATGGAGTCGTTAAAGTTGCCCACAACACCAGGAGCCTCTCCGGGAGTCGGGTAGCGGAAGCAGGGGTTGTTGGCATTGCAGACGATTCCCTGCACCCAGGGCAAAGTGCCCGCTGAGGGCATGGCCTTGTTGGGAAAGTGGCCTACAGAAGACATGATGATGACAATGAAACCAGGCAGAAGGGAACATTATGTTTAGAAACCATGAAACATTTCCTGTAAGCAGCTTTGAGGAGATTTTATCCAGGAAAATATTGGCAAAGTAAACACTAGCGAGTACATGTTGGATGTCGAGGGCTCAGTGTAACTTCCTGCACAGGTTTAAACACGTTTATCAAGTCCAACTCGCAAATCCAGTCGGGATTTATTACTGACATCAGGTTCAGTCTTATGAGTAAATATTCAGAGCCAAGAGTCTATCAGTAGAGACGAGAATAATCTGGGGAAAGTGCTAAACGTGTGATAACGTTAGTCAACACAAAACCCCATTACTCCGTCATTCTTAGTAACAGATAACCATCGATTTAAGGGAAATTGCAGTGAGATCATTTTTAAACACACAATTAAATAAAAATGTTTATTTCAGACGGCTGAGTCATATGTTTGCTCTTCCCGGAGCTGTTTTGATAACCTTGACACTTTCTTTTCGAGGCTCTGTTCATGTCCCTCACAAAGCAAACAGTGGCCTGATTCCAACGCTGGAGTTCAGCGAACGCTAACAGTAAACATCATGACCTTCAAATCATTAACTCCACTAGGAACTCTTTCACAATCATTCACTTACTCTACAGCTCAATTGACCTTGTTTTATTTAGGCGATGTTTATTTAAGTGGTTGTTTAAGTTCAATACGGTGGTGCATTAATCATTAAATCTACAGACTTAAAAAGGTGAAATTATAATCATTACACTGTCAGAATGAATATGCAATGATGACAGGTTTAACGTCTCAGCTCTGTCTCATTACACTGTGGCTCTGTGTCTTATAATATAATCTGGATGGAGTCAGTCTCTGAGATACAGCATGTACATTACACACACACGTTACACACTCCTACTCAGGCATCAGGGTGACATCACATGAGTGCAGGTTCGACTGAAAGCAGACACAACTCAAAGGTTCTGAGAGCAGGTGAGGAGCTCCAGGTGACTCACATTCGTGCTGCTCATACGGAGGATAGTTGAGTCGCACCGAGATCAAAATAAAAAAGATGAAGAGCGGCCAGATGATCTCTGTCAGCAGCTGGATCTGAGGGAGGAAACATCAGGAGGTGTTCAGGGATTTGACTCATTGTGTTATAGTGTATAAATGTAAACACTTCTCACTCTACCAACCTGTCCCCGCTGTGTATAATCTAAATACATAAATTGTTCAATAACATCATCACTGTAAGCACTTTCTGATCTGCTTACAGCTGTACATGAGCTCAGATTTGTCTCACAGCTGGTTTTATATTCCAGGTACGTTACACACTCTTTATCTGCCCAGTTACACTGATTCAGATCCGAGATCGTTCATCTCTAGTGAACAGTCACACATTCATCACTTCCCTCATGAGTCATTAGTTTTATATCTGCAGGTTTTGGGGTTTATGTGCAGGCGGGTGTGAGGATCCATCTCTCCATCCCTGGATCTCCGTCAGCCTCAGATACTGTCGATGTAAGAGACACTCCGCTGTACAGCTCGGCGTTTCCTGTCTGAGATCCGCGAGAGACTTTGATGTGGTTTCCCACAAACACATGTGAAAAGGTTCCGTCTTGTTCCTGTGATCAGTCAGAGTGCAGATTCTACATACATCTACACTCTACACTCTCTCTCTCTCACTCTCTCACTCTGTCATGTTACTATAATTAATCAAACTGATCTGAAACATCAAAGGTCACATGTCTTCTGTTCCTGTCTGCTGTTGTTCCAAATTCAGACTAGTTTGCTTTTTCTCTACATTTGAGATTTAGTTTCTTGATGATGAAGAGCAGCAGTCACAGGGACGGCGTGGACTGACATGTTGCTGATCCCGTCAGCTGTTTCACACAATCCCCTATTCATGAGTTTGCCCCCAGCTGCCCCTCTACATCTGTCTGATTGACCCCTCAGAGCTGAACACATGCTACGTTAACGGAGGTGCACTTACATCCTGCACTAAATATCTGTGTAGCGAGCTGAGGAATAAAACGCTGCAATAATCAGTAATCCTGAGACTATTGTTAAAACTTCTTCCCCGTTCGTGGTGTGAACTCACGGTCTGTCTCCGCCGGTAGGTGAAGTTCTTCCACAGCAGTAAACCCAGCTGAGTGGAGACAGCCATCTTCCCTCGGCTCCTCGCTGCTCCTCTCCGCACCTGCAAACACAGCGCAGCTGAATGCACAGCGCTCGCTCGGGTCTACAGGACGACGCATGGACGCCAGACGTCAGAGATACCGCCGGCTATTTGCTGGACAGAGCTCATCCCACTCTCGGGGCGGGATTCTGATCGAGCACAGAACCCAACCTTCGGACCAGCAAACATCAGAGCTGAGATTACGAGACTAACCCAGAAAATCACTTCCAGCTGCATGATGAACACACACACACACACACACACATCTAAAACCCTCTGTCCTGTGCAGTGTCTCCTCAACACACCAGGGATAAACACGCGGAACGTAGAGTTTTTTGTGTGTGTGTGTGTGTGTGTGTGTGTGTGTGTGTGTGTGTGAATTAATTACTAATTGTAAACTGAAATAGATGAAAGGAAGCGATTCTCGTCCCTGCGACACTCTCGGGTTTTGAGTCAGAGTTTCAATCGTACCTTTAATCAGAGAATTCGATTTTGGTTTTCTCCTCCTGGGGGATTTACACGATCGCCACCAAACCGGCCCGATGTGATCTAAACACACTGAGGTTACAAGCTGTAGAGGGATTTTTGATATCTCACACGGGTCGGCCGTGACGAGGCCTTAAAGTTACACATTGAATGACATCATAGTGTGATGCTATTTTTTTGGAGGTCTACATGGTGTTGGCATGTCCCCGGTGTGCTTGGGCCCGCTCACTGCTGCTTGCAACTCTATTTGTTATTATTTTAAGCATAATGTTTTATCATCTTGTTTACTCTTTTTCACATTTTAATGTCACACAAAAATGTATTGGCGAGAGATAAACAGAGTTGTTTACTAATTCCTAATGTATTTATTATAGATGGACAGATAAAGCCGGATGAGGTCATGCTGTGAACATCAACACGTCTGCTGCAGTCTCCTTAAGAGTTCACTTTAGACACAGTTGTATTCTTTCAGTCTGAAGCGACTCTGGATGATCAGGACTCACACTCCTCACACACACTCCTGTACACTGACGTCTACACACACACACACGTATTAATGCTGGAGTTCAGGATCTGTAGCGTGAGAGTCGCGTCTGTAGTGTCGTGTGTGCAGAGTGTTAAAGGGTTAAAACAGATTCAACCGGAGGAGAGAAAACACGTTATTAACCAGACACAGAGACAAAGCTGTAAGTAAACACAACACTAAAGGAGGATAAAGTCTATGATGTATGAAGTCTGAAGCTGCCTGCTGGAGGGAGACTCGGAGTTTCTTTGTTCTCGGGTTGTTGTTTTTCGAGCTCGACCTCAATAATGACATCATTCTGAAATATTCATAAACGACTCGATCATCTTTAAAACACAGAGTCGTAAACACACATCCATCCTCTCGCCCATCAGGGGGGAAAAGACTTGATTTTATTCTCATCAGGTTTATTAGAGAGATATATGCGTGTGTGTGTGTGATTATAATGCACTTCTTCTGGGATCTACAGACAAAAAACAGACTCATCATGAGATTTTAAAAAAATTAAAAATGATTTTTGTGTGTGTGTGTGTGTGTGTGTGTGTGTGTGTGTGTTTGTGACGAGGTCTAAGTGGTGTGTGTGTGTGTGTGTGTTTTCAGTAAAGGGAGGAGGAGGAGGAGGAGGTTACTGTCGGTCATTCCATGCAGATGCCAGTTAAACGCACTTGTCTTTGTCCTTATGATTCTCCAGTTTTAACACAAAACACACACACATACACACACACACACATACACACACACTGAGAATTAAAACGTGACAGTACTGTGCAACGCGACATATAGAAAACACACACACACACACACACACACACTGGCGTGCCGAACGCGACAAATCCATAAAACGCTACAAAGTGACAGTGTGGAAGATCAAAGCATCAGTTCCGACACACTGTTTGATCTACAGCCGTCTGATCAACAACCAACAGTAAACAATCAACAATCAACACTGTCAGCAGCCCGACATGTAAACATAAACACAAACATAAACAAAGCGCGCACTCACCTGTCAGTGCTGCCTCAGTGTGTATCACAATAACAGTGTTTAAATCCTACACACACACACACACACACACACACAGGAGATATAACACACACACACACTGTCTCTCTCACACACACACGGTCCGGTTGAGTCCCGCTCCGTTAGGTCTCCGTTCTCACTCTGATTGTGTGTGTGTGTGTGTATGTGTGTGTGTTCCTCTCTCCATCCTTTTATAGCACGAGCGATGTTGCCGCTTTAAGCTGCGGGGTTACTCTCGGTCAACAGCAAGAACCCGAGCGCGTGCTCAGCCCAAACAGCGCTTAAAACGGTAACACACACACACACACACACACACTTCAGAAATATCTCATTAATATAAAATGAGATTAGTATTAAATGAGATATAAATATAAATATATAAAGAAGGTTTCATTTGGAGCGTCTCTGAGCCAAATGACCGACAGTAACCCCCCACCTTCCTCCTCCTCTTCCTCACACTCATCTCATCTCACACCTCACACAGGTTCAGGAGCACTCTTACCTCCTGTACAGGTGCCTCTGCTCGGAGATAAAGCATTATCTGTGTGTGTGTGTGTGTGTGTGTGTGAATAAAACCAGACATCCATCTGACAGATCACAGGATAAAACATTAAAAGCCACTGACATGTCATAGATTATATATAATTGAATCACATGATCTGATCTGATCTCAGGGTGTGTCTAAACCCGTAATTCTTACAATTTTATATTTATATTTATATTTTGTTCAACATCCATAAATGTATTATTTCTACATACAGCGGGGGCCAAAACTTTTGAGAATGACAGAAATATAAGTCTGCTGCTTCCGTGTGTTTAGATCTTTGAGTTACTCTGGAAGTCATGTGGTCAGGAGGTCATGGGGTCGCGGCGCCGCACTGGATGGTCCACACATACACGCTTGGCTCAGGGTTTTTACACCACACCCCCTTCCTGAAATCGAACTAAGCAAGTCTCTCTGGATGAGAACAGTAGTAAGGATTAGGACAGTAATATATTTCGGCAGCAAGGTGGCGTAGTGGTTAGCACTGTTGTCCTGGGTTCGATTCCCATCTCAGGTTCTGTGGGTGTGGAGTTCAGGGCCCGTATTCACAAAGCTTCTCTCAGAGAGCTCCTATCTTAGCTTTAAAAGTCCTAGACTAAAAGTGATTTAGGAAACTTCTCAGAGCAACTCTGAGGAAGGAAAGTACAAAACCCTGAGCCCGTATTCACAAAGCTTCTTAAGCCTAAAAGTCGCTCCTAGTGACGAAATTCTAAGAAAATTCATTTTATGACATTTTCTTAGAATTTCCGCTCAGATTTAG
>QNUK01000810.1:52500-162500 GCA_013621035.1 Clarias magur | reverse complement strand
TGTGTGTGAATCAGAATGATCAGATGGTCCCTGATGAACGAGCCGAGGGCGACAGTGCTGATGGAAAAACTCCCTGAGATGTGAAGAGGAAGAAACCTTGAGAGGAACCGGACTCACCAGGGACCCCATCCTCATCTGGGTGATAACGGAGAGCAGGGATCGATCTGCACTCATACTGTGTGTTAGGAGGCTGCAAGTTCAGTAGAACAGGAGACGTGTTTAAGTTCATATGGAGTCCAGTTGGTTATTGGAGACTCAGGTAGACTGTAGGAAACTCCAGTCCTGAACTATCGAGCGACTGCAGGTCCAGAGGACAGAGGCGGTCTGGATCACTGGCAGCTCAGGAGAGACACGTGTCAGACTTCTATCTGTGTATCTCATTGGAATGCTTCATTCCTGCTTCTTTAGCTCATCTGGAATTTCCATTTTTTGTCCACATTGCAGATCGTGTGTGTGTGTGTGTGTGTGTGTGTGAAAGAGAGAGAGAGAACGTACAGTAAAGGGAATGAAGTTGAGAAAATCAAACGTCGATTAAAGCACTGGCTCCATCTAGCGGTCATAAAAGGAACACCATGGAGACATGTTTACTTCACACATTTTATTATAAATATTTAATTTCAAAAATAATTTTGACAAAATAATCAGAACCCCGTAAATTAAATGCAAATGTATGCTAGGATCTAATCAGTATGATGATTTGCTTTATCAATTCATTATAATTGTATAACCTGTGTGATGCAGTCAAGTTTAACAAGCTAAACCATAAACAGTAAAATATAATATAAACTACAGATCATCCACATACATACTGTATATAACTTCACTGCATGTCTGATGTGTTTCACTGAGACCAGCCTACAGAGGGATTCTGCACGTGATTAGGGAGGGTGCCAATAGTTTTGGTGTTCTGATGTTTAACTCTGGATGATCTCAGCATTTTAATGGGACGTGTTTAATTAGATTTTATGTGACTAAACAAAGTGCATTAGACAGAGTGGCCTTGAGAGAAGTGCACTAGAAAGCCTTGTTGATACATGACGTCATCGGTAAAACCCGCCAATAGAGAAAAAGTTTAAGTAACTCTGATCTGGGATCGGCAGTGACGTCACGCGGTGAGCGCAGCGAGAAGAAACCCGGAAGTAGCGCGGACACACAGAGTCAAGAGAAACAACATCAAAGAGGAGTTTCGATCACTGATCACGCGACCTCCGTGTGTGTGTGTGTGTGTGTGTGTGTGTGAGCGCGCGCGCGCGCGCACGTGTGCAGTGTGTGAGGGGTTTAATACACTAGTTGGTGTGTTTGTGTAAAGTGTGTAGGAGGCGCCTCCCTGCTCAGAGTGTGTGTGTGTGTGTGTGTGTGTGTGTGTTTAATCTCCGCTCCTCAACTGTGAGATGGGCTGCTGCGGGAGTACAGAGGTGAGTAATACACACACACACACACACACACACTCATATACACACACTCATATATATACACACACACACACACACACTCATATATATATACACACACACACACACACACACCCATACACATTCATATATACACACACACACACACACACACTCATATACACACTCACACACCCATACACATTCATATATACACACACACACTCATATACACACTCACACACCCATACACATTCATATATACACACACACACTCATATACACACTCACACACACACACACACAGAGTTCATTTTACAGGAGAAAAGAAGCTGTGTAAGTGTGATGATGATGATGATCTTCTCTGCTCCTTCATCTCTGTTCAGAAAGCTAGAGACTGGAAGCCGTTAGAGGACCGGAGCTGTACAGACGTCCCCTGGCTCGTCCTCTTCGCTTTATTCAACGTAGGAATGGTGAGAGTGGATCTGACCTCACAGCTCAGTCTGATCTACTCTGATCTAATGCAGCAATTTACATAAAGCTTTTTCATATACAGTGTAATTAAACAGATAACCAGGTGATCAGACCCAGCAGACATTTGTCCCTCTGACACGTGTCTCCCTTCATGGTTGAGGAACAGTCCCTAAATGAAGGTGGACGTGTTTGAGGTCGGATTCACACCAGCCTCATTAACGCTCATGAAAAGCCCTAATGTTACCTAAAGGTCAGAGCGACAGTTCGACATGTGACCACAGACAGCTGTAGACGTGTACGCACGTGTCCGAGTGCGTGTGCTGTCCAGAGACACGATGTCGCTGTCGGTCCGCTGTGGTGTTTATAAAAACACAGAGACTTTTCCCCTCTAAAACACGGCGTCTCTTCTCTCGCTTCATCTTCAGCTCTTCATTTGTGGCTTCGCCATATCGACCGGCGCCGCCTCCAGACTCATCTCAGGGTACGACAGTTACGGGAACATCTGTGGCCAGAGGAACGCCGAAATCCCCGGGATCGAGCTCAGCGGCCGCGACCAAACCGCCAACAAGTGAGTGATGTCATGTGTGAGTGAGTGATGTCATGTGTGAGTGAGTGATGTCATGTGTGAGTGAGTGATGTCTTGTGTGAGTGAGTGATGTCATCTATTCCTGAGTGATGTCATGTGTGAGTGAGTGATGTCATGTGTGAGTGAGTGATGTCATCTATACCTGAGTGATGTCATGTGTGAGTGAGTGATGTCATGTGTGAGTGAGTGATGTCATCTATACCTGAGTGATGTCATGTGTGAGTGAGTGATGTCATGTGTGAGTGAGTGATGTCATCTATACCTGAGTGATGTCATGTGTGAGTGAGTGATGTCATGTGTGAGTGAGTGATGTCATGTGTGAGTGAGTGATGTCATGTGTGAGTGAGTGATGTCATGTGTGAGTGAGTGATGTCATGTGTGAGTGAGTGATGTCATCTATACCTGAGTGATGTCATGTGTGAGTGAGTGATGTCATGTGTGAGTGAGTGATGTCTTGTGTGAGTGAGTGATGTCATCTATTCCTGAGTGATGTCATGTGTGAGTGAGTGATGTCATGTGTGAGTGAGTGATGTCATCTATACCTGAGTGATGTCATGTGTGAGTGAGTGATGTCATGTGTGAGTGAGTGATGTCATGTGTGAGTGAGTGATGTCATGTGTGAGTGAGTGATGTCATGTGTGAGTGAGTGATGTCATGTGTGAGTGAGTGATGTCATGTGTGAGTGAGTGATGTCATGTGTGAGTGAGTGATGTCATGTGTGAGTGAGTGATGTCATGTGTGAGTGAGTGATGTCATGTGTGAGTGAGTGATGTCATGTGTGAGTGAGTGATGTCATGTGTGAGTGAGTGATGTCATGTGTGAGTGAGTGATGTCATGTGTGAGTGAGTGATGTCATCTATACCTGAGTGATGTCATGTGTGAGTGAGTGATGTCATGTGTAAGTGAGTGATGTCATGTGTGAGTGAGTGATGTCATGTGTGAGTGAGTGATGTCATGTGTGAGTGAGTGATGTCATCTATAAGTCAGTGATGTTTTAGAGAAACACAAACTCTTGAGGAATTTAGAATAGAAATAGAGTTGGAGTGAATATTAATACTGATTATTATCACAAAGAGAAGATAAACCTGTTTGCTAACTGACACAGAAGCAGCTCGTACAGTATTGTGTTACTGGCGCGTGCGTGTGTGTGTGTTTGTGTGTGTGTGTGTGTGTGTGTGAACCTCAGTGTTCTGCTTTTAGATCACAGATACAGAGATCGAGAGAGTTCTGCTGTCCTGTAATCTCTATGTAGCGAGTGTGTAGCGACGCTCCGGTGTTTGTCGTGTGTGTATGTTTACGCTCAGCACTGTCACTGGGGTTTTCTTTCTTTTTTTTGTCTCATTTGCCTTTAAGTCATGCAAATCAGATCTACACCGAGAGAGTCTGACTTTTTCTCCTCCGTCTGTAGAAGCTAAAAGAACGAATCCGTTTACATCACATGTGTCTCTTTATACAGATATTTACACACACTTCAGAAAAGACACACATGAACTTGTTTTCTTTACTGTCGAACATTAAATCAGAGTAAACAGTTTCTGTTTTTCATCAATGATTATAAACGTTTTTTTTGCATTTGTTGAATCAAGCAAGGGAGAATTGTATGGATTGTTTTGGAGTCAGTTTAAATGTTCACACACTTCCTCAGTATTTATAAGTGTTACGGTTATCTGAATCTGTTTCACTTGGGCCAGATGTTTCGTTTCCTTCCACAATCTTTCTACAATCGTTTGCTGGACTTGTGTCCCGCTCGTCTCGACAGAACTGCTGTAACTGGCTCAGGTCTGGAGGCCATCTTGAGGTCAGGACTGTGTGATGGTCGCTCCAGTACCTTTTTGTTTCCGTTTGGGAGACCCATCTGCACCCGAGCTTTAACTTCCTGTCTGGTGTCTTCAGATGTAGACTGACTCCGCCCTCATGCTGAACAGCTGGGATGGTGTTCTAAGGCTTTAAAGCTCCGCCCCTTTTTCCTCCAAATATACCGTTTATCATTCTGGCCGAACAGTTCAGTTTTATTTCACCAGACCGCGGGACACCAGACCACAGGACACGTCTCCAGAAACTAAGATTTCAGCTGCAAACTGGCTGGTTTACGGTGTTTTTGTCGTAATGGTTTTCTCCTCCCAGAGTAACTGGTTTACGGTGGATAATCACACGGTTGTCCCAGTTTCAGCAGCATCCTCACAAGGTCTTTTGCTTTTGTCCTGAGGTTAATTCACACATTTCACTGACTCGGACTCCGCCTCCTTCCTGAGCGGTGTGATGGTTGTACATTCCCATGTTTTTTATACTTGTGTATTATTGTCTGACCGGATGAACGTGGGACCTTCAGACATCCGGAAATCCCACCCAGGGATGAGACACACATGTGGACGTCCACAATTCTTCACCTGATGTCTTGTTTGATTTCTCTTGATTGTTCCATGATGTCAGAAACAGACTCTGTGTTTGGTGTGTGTCTTTATATACATCCACAGGTGCGTCACCAATTAATCAAGTGGAATCAATTAACCAATCAGAAGCTTCTTAAGCTCAGAGTTTTCCTTTTGTTTAAAGACACAATAAATGTAGTGTGTGTAAACTGCTGACTCTGAGGAAACTGATCACAAAATACATAAAGATTCTCCTGCACTCGATTTAACAATGTAAATAAAATGTTAATATTTATTGATGTAAAACAGAAACAGTTTCCTCTGATTTAATGTTTGACAGAAAAGATGTGTGTGTATAGATGTGTGTGTGTGTATAGATGTGTGTGTGTGTATAGATGTGTGTGTGTGTGTATAGATGTGTGTGTGTGTGTGTGTATAGATGTGTGTGTGTGTGTGTGTATAGGTGTGTGTGTGTGTATAGGTGTGTGTGTGTGTATAGGTGTGTGTGTGTGTATAGGTGTGTGTGTGTGTGTGTGTGTATAGGTGTGTGTGTGTGTATAGGTGTGTGTATAGGTGTGTGGGTGTGTGTGTGTGTATAGATGTGTGTGTGTATAGATAGATGTGTGTGTGTGTATAGATGTGTGTGTGTATAGATGTGTGTGTGTGTGTATAGATGTGTGTGTGTGTGTATATGTGTGTGTGTGTGTATAGATGTGTGTGTGTGTGTATAGATGTGTGTGTGTGTATAGATGTGTTGTTGTGTGTGTGTGTGTGTGTGTGTATAGTGTGTGTGTGTGTGTATAGATGTGTGTGTGTGTATAGATGTGTGTGTGTGTGTGTATAGATGTGTGTGTGTATAGATGTGTGTGTGTTGTGTGTGTGTGTATAGATGTGTGTGTGTATAGATGTGTGTGTGTGTGTGTGTGTGTGTCTGTGTTGTGTGTGTGTTGTGTGTGTGTGTGTGTGTTGTGTGTGTGTGTGTTGTGTGTTGTGTGTGTGTGTGTTGTGTGTGTGTGTGTGTTGTGTGTGTTGTGTGTGTTGTGTGTTGTGTGTGTGTGTGTGTTGTGTTGTGTGTGTATGTGTGTGTGTGTGTATAGATGTGTGTGTGTGTGTATAGGTGTGTGTGTGTGTATAGGTGTGTGGGTGTGTGTATAGGTGTGTGTATGGGTGTGTGTATAGGTGTGTGTATAGGTGTGTGGGTGTGTGTGTGTGTATAGATGTGTGTGTGTATAGATAGATGTGTGTGTGTGTATAGATGTGTGTGTGTATAGATGTGTGTGTGTGTGTATAGATGTGTGTGTGTATAGATGTGTGTGTGTGTGTGTATAGATGTGTGTGTGTATGTGTATAGATGTGTGTGTGTGTATAGATGTGTGTGTGTGTGTGTGTGTGTGTGTGTGTGTGTGTGTCTGTGTGTCTGTGTCTGTATGTGTGTCTGTGTCTGTATGTGTGTCTGTATGTGTGTCTGTGTCTTAGGGACGCCTATCAGTTTTGACCGTGTAAGAACATTTCCCTTGTTCTTAGCACTTAACCATTAACTACAGAGTGACGAATTATTGAAACACTGCCTTTTTTTTGTTTTGTTTTCGGCACCGTTCTGTCCAAATTGTTGAGTGAAAATCTCAGTAGGTCAGCAGTTTTCTGAAACAGCCCATTACGTGCCAACAGCCATGTCACAATCAGAGCTCACACAGAAATCACACTTTTCCCCATTTTGATGTTTGATGTAAACATTTACTAAATCTCTTAATCTGTGATTATGATTATGTGAATTCATGATTATATAGCTGCATGAAGTCCTCTGAAGGTTTCTGCCTCATATGGTCTCAGGGTTTGTCCGTGCCACTGTTGTGTTTTGTTTAATCATATGGATTTATGGCAATCAGGCGAGCCATTTACACCACATAACATTAACTCATCAAAATTGATTATCAATTATATACCAGTGAACTGGTGACAGGTTCATGAGCACCTAAGGCTCACCCATGCCAGCGGAAACCAAAGAGCCTGTCCAGACCGATTCCACAGAAAAGCCAGTGCAGCACAATTTGCAGTTAAAGTCGTTGTTGACATACCAGATGGACCAGAACACCCAGTGTACCACAACCCATCATGCATAGGGACCAGTAGACAAAGAGTCTAAGACTGCCGAACTGGCCTCCAAACTCCCTAGATCCTGATCTGATCAAGCACCGATAGGGTCCGTGGGACAAACAGGTCCAATCTACAGAGACCACAGCACCCAAAGGATGCCAACATCCTGGTGCCAGATACCACGGCACAGCCCTAGAGGCCCTGTGGAGCCACACCCCAATGGACCAGAACCACCCCGGAGCCTAAACAACACTAGGCATACTGTTTTATGTTGTAATGTTATGGATGATTGGTGTAAATCTTTATTTGCATTGAGATCATAATGCTGCTTCTTTGTACTAATGGCTACAAGGAAGTGCAAATCCATGTAATGGTTATCAAACATTATGCCATTCTGTTCATATTATCTTGTTCTTGAAATTGCATAAGAACATGATCACTGATGCCTGTACATTAATATTGTTTATATTTATTGCTAAGTATAAGCAATTATATTGCTTCAGGTAAAAAAAAAAAAAAAGAAAATTGTGAAAAGTGACAAAATGCTCCTGTCCTGAAGGGGTGAATTTAAACACTTTGATGTTTGGTGTTAAAAACTCCCACTAGGCACCTGTTAGCTGCAGAGTTACAGTAAATCTGAACACTGCTGCACTTCATGACTTGACCTTGGTTCAAGAGTTTAAGGAATTTGTTCTGATGCAGATGGCAGCACCCGGTGTTAAAGCCAGAGGCACCTTGTTTTCTTGACCTCCTCAGTGGTTCAAGGGCACTTCTGAATTTCTTGAAAGCAAAAACATGTTAATGGTCTGAAGCATAAACCTCAGAGAATGTTTTATTTTTATTTTATTTATTTTTTTTCTGCTATTATAACTGTTCACCATATTTACATTTCCTCTTTCTCTGTGTCAGGGGCGGAGGAGAGGAGAACCCTGCGTCCCTGGCTGAGAGCTGCTTTCGGGAGTTGCTTGGTCGTGCTGCATATGGAAACATGAACAACGCTGTTCGGCCCGTGCTAGTGTAAGTACAGTCTATATTAAAGTGTGAACACTATATTTATTTATTTATTTATGTACTAGTACTAAAGTACTTTTGATTTATTTCACAAGTGGACTTTAGTACATATATATATATATATATATATCTGTATCCATAAGCACTAGAAGTTCAAAATTCAGATGAGGTTGACAATAATGTAGAGCCGACACTGGCTGTCAATATGGCCTCCTTGCAAGTCCAGCTGCAACTAAATGTTGTTGAAAAATCCAACGATCAACTCTCATATTTAACACTGGAATATTGGCAGTGGCAGCATTTTCTGTACAATTTCCTATGATTAGTCTGTCTCACCTTGACACCTTGTTCAGAATCAGTTCCATAATCTGAAAATATTCCTTGAAACTCCAGTCCGTCTGACAAAGTCTGCGGTCATTGCACCAATTTAAAGCATTATAATGGCTCTCTCTCAGCTAGCACTGTCTTAAAGGGGCATAGTGTGAAGACAAAACACACAATCAGTACTTCGCATGCCATCAGGGAAGAAGAATCCACAAATGAGATAACCGCAGAGATAACTCCCTGCCTTTATCACCGCAGAACATTGCTGAGTCTGGACCCCAGTTCATAATACTGCTTTTAGAGGCGTGTACAGTGGCCAATATGCATGATCACTTTATGCACTTCTCTTCTTACCATGTTAACCATAAGTCATTACCCTGTTCTATCTTTATGATTCAATTCAAAATATTTATGATTTAATTCATCTAACTAACAAGTTATTTTTCGTATGGCCAAACAGCTGTTTAGTCCAAATCCTGTGAGTTCTTGTCACATGGTGTGTGGAAATGTTTTTCCTTTCACTATGAAAAATAGCTGTCATTTTTTTAGGATGCAAATTCATCAAATGTTTACCTGGTCTCAGATCAGTCATTGAAGATTTAATGTTTTTTTTTGCAACTTTCCTGGATTTTCTAACTTGTTGGTTTTAAATGTTAACATGAGTGTTTTTTGATTGCAGCAGGTTTTATGGCATGTGTGTTTAACTCTGCTGTGCATGACATTGCTAAATATTTCACAGTTTTATTTTCATATAAAGTTTGCAGGCATGTGTGTGAACAATGTTGATGCATGGCTTTGAATGTACTTTCAAAAATAGTACAATGCAAACAAGTATAAACTAGCCATGTGGAGAAAACGCGAACAATTCAGTTCAGTATAATCCCTTCTGTGCACTCATGGAGCTCCTACCAGAATTTTGCCAATAATGCCCAGCTCCAGTAAGCAGATGCCTTCTGCCTGGCGTTTCCAGGAATCTCTTAATTTAGCCTAATAATTTTAGGACCCCAGAGTGATCGCTTGAGGGTTTTAAATTGTACTAGTCTCTCCATAAAGATCTCCTGCAGTTAGATAATGTTTCAGCAATTCAATATCTGTAAATGAGATGCTTTCAGATGGCATTTTAAAAATTTCAGGATGTTTATAACCAAGGAGAGAATGTTAAGATAAAGGATGCTTGCATTTTATGTACAATTATCTATTTATATATTTTATTCAGACTGTGAGACAGCAACGTCACTGCTAAAGCTCTTGACCAATCTTTTAACCAAATTACAGCTCCGTATATAGAGCTGTCAATAGAACATCTTTTCAGTCTCCTGCTCATGCAGCTTCACACACCAAAGTAACACACGCCGAGGAAAGAGCTATGTATCCTCTTCTGCATGCATGCATTCACAGATGCCTATAATTGTCTAGTGTTGCTGTGATTGACAGGGGAGAGCGAGAGTAGTTTCCTCTACTCAGAGAGCACGGCCAATTTTGCTGTTTAAGAAAGAATGGCTTTCACATTTGATCTCATGCCAATAGGATGCTGATATTGAGAATAACAACACTGGGACGTTTCATCTAAAATGTTCTACTGACTGTTAACCCCTGATCATTAATAGGTGTATGGAAAAAGGCAGTATACACTCTACATAGCCATTCCAATTTACACTATTTGGCACTCAATCCCTGAAGCGTTAGTTAGCTGAGGCTAAAAGTTAAAGTGTATAAGTGGAAACATAAAGTGAAACTTGCATGCTTTACAGGACTGTCCACCATGCTTCAAACTCACCTTTTGGTTACTAAATACCAATAAGAATTTAAAGCTTCTTTCACTCCTGTTAAGTAAACTGTTTAATGAATTAACTGTTACTTAAATTCTCAGTCACCAGCTCAACACTAGTTCCGCCAGTCGTCGAAAGGATACGTGTTGATGCTACTGTAACACATGAATAACGTATAAATAAATGTTATTGGTGAAACTGTTGTATAAAAGCAGTATCATACTCAAGGTCATGCTGTTGTGCTGTAATCATAGCCAAGGGAGTGCTGCTGACATTACATACAGCAGCACTCCCTGGCATGATATTGCCTATTTAAAGTAGTCACTAACATTTCTTCAGCAGTCTCTTATATTTTCTTTGGAAATAGGAAATAAGGATTTTTTTAAAGCTTTTCATGGAACAGAAACATTAAAATTTTTGTTCTTTGTTAATTAACACATTTTATTTCTCCTTTAATTCTCATGAATGAGTTGTTACTATAGAAACAATAACCTCTTGAAATGAGCACATATTCTCTGGAAAAGGTAACATTTCTTATCGTAATATGGCCCAATTGGTTGACTGCCTACCGCTGGTAAGTGACAAAATCACTTCACACCCCCCTAATCCGCTGTTTTCGCATGGAGAGAGAGATGTCCCACTTTGGCTTTTACACCTTGTAGCTATAAATAAAGTTTGATCACACTCAGATGTGGTGTAGTTTGCTGCTAACCACTCAGAGTTTAACCACCGAATCAAATGGCCATGGTACATTAAGAAGGAACTTCTATATCTTTTTGTCCTAATAGTAATTTGCTCTTAGACTTGTATCTAACTGCAGTGAGCGCGTCAACATGATGGAGCTCAACAAACCGTGAACAAAGAGCACAAACGCTTTCAACTTCACTTTACTCAAAAATAGTAAGTCTCAGATATTACATGCTCATCTCGTACAAGGGCCGTCCACGCTTTAACTCAACAGCAGACACATTGTATTCACTGCTGTGTTAATGTGTAGCTTATTAGCAGTTGTGTGACGAAAAAAACACTGCTTCCATCAGGGATTTTTAGCATCAGGATCTGATAGATAATTCCAAAGCTAATGTGCTCTATTTGTGCTGTCAAGGCTTGCTAATGAGATGCTTTTGTCTCCGCTTAGTTATCGGCCAATTAGAAGCAAGCTGGATGACTGTGAGAAGCGAATATCAAAGCATCACATTCAGCCTTTCTGGCACGTTCCACACATCTCCTTTTGAACAAATTCTGTAATGTCACACACACCTTCTTTTGAATAAATTAAACTATGATTATTATTTGTTCCTTTCTGTTTATATGGTAATCCGCGTGTTGGTTAGTTAACATCTTTACGGTAGGGTGCGGATGTGAACAGCTTGTTCACATCAAGCGTTTGAGCTTTTGTGTTATTGCGTGTGTGTGTGTGTGTGTGTGTGTGTGTGTGTGTGTCAAGAGGAAGGTTTTTGAAGTGCACAGAAAGAAGAGAGGTTTAATCTTTGGGGGACAGATCTGTATCTTTGATAGGAAATAAAGGTGATGGGGAGAGAGAGCGAGAGAGACGGAGGTTTGGAAGGAAGGATTGGGGAGGCTTTCTTCCAGGCATTCTAAAAATAGCTCAGATTGGGGGCAGATTGACGTCACCATGGCGACTAAAGGCAGACAAGGGAGGAAAAAGAGAGGATGATGGAAGGAAAAGAGTAAAGTGGGAAAAGCGATTGGAAGGATATGTACAAGATTTTTTTCAAAAGCAGGTAATATCTGTATTAGGCAAGCAAGCAGCGAATAAATCATATCACTCTAATGGTTATTAGAACTCTCATTTTGTCCCTGTCCCTCATTTTATCCCTGTGTAGCTTGTGTTATAATATGTGTCTGTGTAGGGAGGGATGCATATTAATTATATAATATTCTATTAAAAGGTGCAATAGGTATTATTCTATTATTTCTACCTAGAACCTGAACAAAACTGGTGATGCAATTTTCCGAATTGTTTTCCCTCTGTACACCACGACAGTGGATTTGAAGCCTTCAAGATATGATTGAAGTTATGAATGGAAAGTTTAACGAAAATATCTCATTAACCATTTTTACATCAGCCATTTTTAATCTTTTCATTTCACAGACTGAAAAGTAATTGGATAGTTGACTTAGAAGCAGTTTAATGGTCAGTTATGATCCGTGTTATTTCATGACCGCTTAAGGAGATTAAAGGTCTGGAGTTGATGGCAAGTGGTGAATTTAATTTGGTAGCTTTTTAACTTTTAATTTGTAGTCCAAAGATGTTGATGCAAGTGAAGGCAGGCATCATTAGGCTGGACAAAATCACAGACACAGTGGCCACGTCAGCAGTTTGTTGCATTTTGAAAAAACAAACCAAATGGTCCAATAAAACGAAAGAGACATTTAAAGTGGATGATTACCAAATTCTTTCTTTAATAAAGGAAAAACCCATTTACACCTTCTAGTCAAGTCAAGAAGACTCCGGAGGCAATGTTATGGCATTGGGATGTACGGCTGCCAGTGGAACTGGGCCCTGTTGTTTATTGATGTTGCGAGTGCTGATAAAAGTAGCAGGACGAGTTCTGAAGTTTATAGAGCTGTACCTTCTGCTGAGATTCGGTCAAATGCTGCAGAACTGGTAGGACTGCACAGTACAGATTATCCATCCAGATAAATCCAGAGTGTACTGAAGCAACCAAAGATCCGCTTTAGGTAAAGAAATGGTGTTTTTAATTACCTAGTATGCCAGTACCATGATTGGACTGCCTGCTTCACGTCTAAAATGCTGGCCTCCCAAGGAACTCCTTTAATGGCCCAAACATGTGGGATTGAGGTCTGGACTGTACGAGTTTCTGTAATATGCAAGTAGTGTTCATGAATGATTGTGTGTACAGGGCGTATCTTCTGCCAATTGACTTCTTTAAAACGCATTCAAATGTGCTTAAGTCTTCTGTTAATGTCAATCGATTTTACACCCACATTCACAAGAAATGTGATCCCAAGTCCCGGTTTCACTTTGAATGCCCCTTGTACATGTGCATGCGTGTATGTGTATGAAACACAGATTAAATCATAGCAGAAGGGTGGGACGAGATGAGTGTAGAGAACAAAATACATGGTATTTACCATGTAAATACATCCAAGGTTTCCCAGCTTTTGTCTCCAGAGTAACAGGAAGGCTGTGATATATTGTGATGTGTTGGTGATTTAATTCCTTTGTACATTGTTGCACCCAGTTTTTGTGTTCAAGGATGGAAATTTTTAGGGGTTTCAGGGCTGGTCATTTAAACTGCTTTAACTGCCTGCCTCAAATAAATAAATAGTGATGGTTCTAATTCTTCTTATGTGTTCTGATAAAGTTAACTGTATAGTGTACTAGCGTTAGTGCCAGTCGTTGTCTGTTACTGTTTTTAGAAATGGTTAGAAAAAAGTTAACAGCTTAAAATAAGCTTATCAGCTTTAATGTAATAAGTGATATTATTTCAAGTTTAAGCCTGTACATGACTGCCTGCTTTTCTGTACTCATTAGCACACACCTGTTTATAACATTACCTTTTAGTCAACATTTTGATTTAAGCACTTAACTCATCAGTTCGGATATTTTACGTGCGGATACGTTTTCTCTACCTGTGTTTTATCTCATAGTGGCGCTCCACATTAATTAGCACCATGGTTTTTGAACATATGAGACAAACTGGTTTTAGAAGAATAATCCCACAATGATTTGTCCTTTCATCTTTGAAGATTCGATTTGAGGATTTGGGTGCTCTGTATTCGATTTTATATTACTTTGTATTATTTGCATTATGGTCGTTTCAGGATTTTCTGCACACTCTGTGTATTTACGGTAAACTATTGCATTGATTGGCTCTGTTGAGTAATGGGTTTAACCACGCACACTTTGAGTGCAAAAATGCTATATTCGTCCAAAAGAAACAATGGCTGCTGTGAGGTAGTCTGGCACAAAGCTGCTCATAACGTTCTATCCTAACTTCTACTCAACATTTTGAGTAATTTACGGCACAGATTTAAATTCAGTTAAATATCGAAGGCAGAGTTTCATGAAATTCTTTTCAGCCAGTTTTGTCTCTGACAAAATCGGCTGGACAGAAGTACAGATATTCAGATTTACAGGCATACTGACAGAAATTTTTCTGAGACTGGTTTTGGGTCCTCCCGTGTATGAAATATAAAGATATCATTGAAAGAGTGAGTTCAGTTCAATGTACATACAAAACCTTTCTTTTATTTATATAGATTTAAATTAATAAATAATTTTAGCTCGAGTGGTGCGCTTTATGAAAAATTCAGTGCTTCATAAACCATATGTGCCCGATTCACACATGATGCGTAAATGCCATGTTCATAATCATGTTCATGATGATAAATCTGAATCTGAATTAAAGGTCATGCACAAATTGAAAAGCATAATATGTTCTCAGTGTAGTTGTAAAATAAGTAAGGTAAAGAGTTTTATCATTGCAGAGCCAGAGTTATTCTGACATTTAACATGCAGTAATTATAAAATTGGTCGTTAAAACTACTGATATTTAAAGAGAGTTGCACAATTAAAATCAATCAATCAAAAGGATTTCACTTAAACCCAACCTGCAGTATAATATAGCTTCATGTTATATAGCTGAAAATTATTTTATTTTATTTTTATTCATTCTTGTTTTAAACCTAAAAAACTAAACTAACTAAAAACCACATGACTAAATGTAATACATTTAATATAAACTTTAATATAAAGATGAAAAGAAAAATCTAAATTAATTGTCCATTGAATACTATCAAATATTGTATTAGAAACTATTTATGTGGCAATATGTTAACAAATTACAGTCTCTGGGATCCGGTCTCATTCTGTTCACCCAGTTTAACCTGTGTGTGCGTCTGTCTGTGTGTGCGTCTGTCTGTGTGTGCGTCTGTCTGTGTGTGCGTCTGTCTGTGTGTGCGTCTGTCTGTGTGTGCGTCTGTCTGTGTGTGCGTCTGTCTGTGTGTGCGTCTGTCTGTGTGTGCGCCTGTCTGTGTGTGCGTCTGTCTGTGTGTGCGTCTGTCTGTGTGTGCGTCTGTCTGTGTGTGCGTCTGTCTGTGTGTGCGTCTGTCTGTGTGTGCGTCTGTCTGTGTGTGCGTCTGTCTGTGTGTGCGTCTGTCTGTGTGTGCGTCTGTCTGTGTGTGCGTCTGTCTGTGTGCGCGCGTGAGAGAGAAAGAGAAACACTGACATTCCTCATTCTCTCTGTTCCAGGCATTTGGATAATCATCATTTGTGGGATCCAAACGAGTTTGCCGTATCCTGCTTCAGAATCATAATGTACTCCATACAGGTAAGTGAAACACACGCACGCACGCACATAGAGAGAGAGAGGAATTTGCACGTCTCTCTTTCTCTCTCTCTCTCTCTCTCTCTCTCTCTCTCTGTCTCTTTCTCTCTCTCTCTCTCTCTCTCTCTTTCTGTTCCACTCCATCTTGTCTTTGAGTTTTTTGCCTGGGGATCCCAGGTGTTCAGCTTCTCTCATTAAAGATAAGAGGCGATCAATTCACATCTGTAAGTGATGTTTGAAGGTGTTTTCTCGAGTGTTTGTGGATGAGGGTAACGTGCCACATCATGAGTGTGAAGGAGATTTATGCAGAAATGGTCAGTATTAATGGATGATATTGGAATATTAAAGAAACTTGTGTGTGTGTTTTTTTTTTTTTAGGCTCAGCATTCTCATCACGTGATCCAGCAGGTTCTGAACCACCTGGACATGCATAGTAAGAATACGCCACGGGTACGAGCAGGTATCGTGCAGGTACTACTGGAGACTGTCGCCATAGCGGCCAAGGGCTCAGTTGGTAAGATGTGTGTGTGTGTGTTTGACGCTGATGTACCAATTTTGAGTTTTGCATTTTTTTTTCATTATGGACTCGCTATTGGACCTGAACTTTTGATTGAAACATTACTTTCTTTTTTGTTTGCAAGTCATTTTCCCCTTGTTCTTCCTGTTATGCTTTCATTGTTCTCTCGTCTTGTGCTTTCTCTGTGTGTCAGTGTTTCTTTATGAACTGGTGATAAATGATTTACATGTCTCGCCACTAACTAATCCAAATCCATTTCACTCATTGTGTTCTGTCTCTCACGTGCGTTTCTGTTTGTTCTTGTTTGATCTCACTGTTCACTTCTCCCTTTCTGTCTAACTTTTTCCTCCCTCTTTGCCTTAAATGTCTTTTGTCCCGCAGGACTTTCTGTGCCTAAAAACCTAAACGCTTACGCGTTTCTCAATCCTCCCTGCTCGCCACCTAATCTCTGGTTGGGTAGGTTAAACAGCAAAGAGCCTCCACCAGTAGAGTGTGTTTATCAGGTTGTAACCTTTGTGTTTGTAGTGAGATCTTCCATCTGCTTCTTTAATAAGTATTGATGTACAGTTTAATTAGTTCCTATCCGGTTCTGCCTGGCTGGAATTCTCAATCCGTCCTCATTTGACTTAAAAACGGACAGATGATCAGTTAATGAAAAAAACAGAGGTAAAGACTGGAGTTAAACCTTTCAGGAAGGTTTACTGCATCATACAGGTTAACTGACTAACGTATCATCACGGCTCTGCATATAAATATCTTGAATAGTTCAGTTACACTTTTTACACTAGATTTTTCTAATGAGATATGTGAAATTGGATCATTATTGGCGAATAGACAGGTGCAGGAGCTTTGGTCACAAATATTTCTGAACTGGTTAGTGTATGAACAAATCAGTAATTAAACCTGCTCTTTGTCAGAGATTAGATATGCTTTAGATGAAACAGCTCTGTTCATGGAGGTGCAAACTGGGTCATTGTTTTTCATTTAAAGGCACAATTTAATCAGAGTGAGCATAAATATGGGACTTTTTTCATTAAATCAAATATGGCATTTAGCCTACGGTATATCAACATTATCTTTCCCGATACATTATATAGCAGAGATAACATGGTATATGGTCCTATAATGCATGTCTTTATAGCTTGTTATTTCAAAGATTTAATCATGTTCAAAGAAATTAAGGTTACTGACATTTAACACTTTCATTTATTGTAGGCATATTTTAACTTGCATCCGTGTAATCTGAGTCAACAGCACCATCAGGGCACCTCAAACTAACACATATTTTTAAACTTATCTTGTGATTTTGTATTCTGTTAATTGTTCAGACTTCAGATTATAACAAAAAAAAGAAAATGCAGTAGTTTATGCTTATGATTTTTAGCATTTATGTTTTTAATTTTCTGTCATTTCCAAAATAACACGAGTTTCAGAGCTCTGTCACAGTGTCAGTTAATGCTCAAGGTGAAATAACCTTTAGGTAATGCATTTTTTATACTTCTAATGTTCTGTTTCACTCCTCTCCTGACCACAGCGATTCAGTGCCTCTGTAAATAAGCCACTCAGCCCCACCCTGCCAGAAAACAGCAGTGTTGAGCCACAAGCCAGGGAACGGTATTTTTAGGGTCACATTAGGGGAACATTGGCTGTTTTTTAAAACCCTGGTCAATAATAAGATTTTTTTTTTTTTAATAGTTTTTTTTTGGTCCCTACATTTTTTGTTCGTACACAGACACAGTAGTGAGCTATCTTAATGTCTAATATTATTGGTAAGGAAATTTTGCAGAATGGGTTCCCTTTCATTTTTGGTCATTTTTTCGCTTTTTCCATTTTGAGAACACTGAAAGTAATAGCCTTCAGGGATGATGTCTGATTATTTAATCATTTTGTCTTCATGTCTGCCAAATATCATGTGGCTGGGAATTCTGTTCATAAAATGTTATTACTTAAACTGGCTTCCCAGATACCGTATCAGTAGATGTTTTAATTAGAACGTATTCTATTTTTCAGGGAATTGAAAAATTGTGACGTTAGAATTTAACCAAATTGCTTTGCAGACCTCGGTTTTGGGTCAAAAGCAAGAGACATTTAGGTGTCATTGGGTCATTTTGTGTCCTCAGACAGAAGTGTCTCTGCAGTGATGCACCAGAGCATTTTCCATTGTTTAGTTTATTAACGTGTTGGTCAATAATAACAGCTATGGGAAAAATGTGCTATGAATCTATTCTTCGACTATTAAATATTTTAATTTTGCTACCAATTTTTCTTTGTGAGAGTTATTGAGTTCAGTGTGTGACTAGAATGCAGACAGAACTTAGACCTTTTTAATAATTCTCTAAACTACATATGCACAATTTGTGTTGAAACTTCTTATCAATAAGGCATAAAACCGATTGGCATTAACAGATGACCTCATGCACAGTACAGTGATGAGATGTAAAATGTTTGAATGACGCATTCGTTTTAAAGGCGGATATACGTTTAAAAACATTTTAAAGATGGGTTGACTGATGATCCTGGCCGAGGTGGGTCGAAGCCTACTGCAGTCTTTCCCATTGAGTGGTGTTTTTTCCTTGAAAAAAACAACGGATAACTTTGGTGCCAATTTGTGGAAGAGATGCATATGTTTCTGTAAACTGTGCACACAATCATCCACAAACACCACTTGCACATTACAGAAATTTACCTGGGCATAATTGCCACATTTCCTCATTTTCAAATTTTTGGGTCATTAAAGGAACACTAGTGAAATGCTGGGATATGTGCATTAGTGTAGATATATAAAGGTATTGTTTTTCCTTCATACATGTGAATACACGTGTTATTCTGCACAATCAGAGGTTCTGGTTTGACATGAACGCCCTTGAAATGTTTGCTGGTTTATAAATCCTACCAGTTAAATCATATACAGTACATGTTTCATCGATTATGTAGTTAGCACAAAGGCGACTCGTCCGACATAGTGCACTAGGGCTTTTCTTTTTGTTTTTTGTTTATGAGGTTGTATTTCTGTGGGAAAGCTCTAAAGACAGTACTGTACAAATGGACATTGAAGACATTGTACACAAGGCTCACTGAAACGGTTCTAGTGGCTCTTGTTCTGGTGGCCCATTAAACTCCCACTCTCTCGCAAAAATAGTGGAAGTAATGGTGACCTTTTATTCTCCAATAAAATGTTTCAAAGGCTATGGAGTACAGCTGACACCTCGCCCCTGTTATTCCCACTGTTAGTCTCTCTTACTCAAGTTTTTTATATTTAAAAAAAAAAAGAAACTTTTCTATCCCAATTACAAGAAGACCTGTTCTACAAAAAGAAATTTACACATACTGCTCCGGAACAAAACAAAAAACATTGCAGTAAATGACTATTACGTATGGCATGGAACAGCGTTAGTCATGGATCATTATGTTTATCTCACGCCTTTCTGTATTTTCCAGTGTTCATCACGTTATGAATAAGTGGCTGTCACTCAGATGTCAGTTTCGTTTTATTCTCATTGTCTCTGTCGATCAACTGCACATGCCATGCAAAATGAAAGACACGAGTCAGACAACGCAAGCTGTGTTACACACTTAACAGCCAAACAAAGGCACAAGTGAATAGACAAAACAGATAAATTAATAAATAAACTCTAAAGCATGCTCACAAAAAGGATGCAGAAAAGGCATATAGGTACAATATAAAATCGAAATCGATGATGTGAATCATATCAAAGTTTACCATTATTTTTTTTTCTTTGTTTTAATATTGTAATATATTATATAAATTAGAAAGAAAGAAATGGATGTCAGAAATCATGGCACTGGGCATGTTGCTTTTGGCTGAAGAGCTCAAAGACCCGCTGTGCAGCTGCCACTTGTCTCCCCCTAGCTGTGCTGCGTAGTGACTACACATTGTGCTACATCTGCTTCATTCATGTGTTTATTTCCTTATAGTGGTGCCAGTTATGTGTGAATTTTTTATTGTTTCCTGAGAACAAGAATGTCCAAAATGCTATATATACTTACATAGATGTGATATGAATCAAAGAGGGGTTTGAAATTTTACGAAAAAGAATATAGTAGGTAGGTAGGATAAATGTTTTCTTTCTTTCTTTTTTTTATTTATTTATTTGCTGTAAAGACAAACAGTGTCGTATAAAAGGTTTGGCACTGCTTTAAAGTTTATGTGTAATATATGCCTAATTGTGTTTCTGTGCATGTATGTGTGTCTGTGTGTTCTCAAAGGCCCGACAGTGTTGGAGGTTTTTAACACCTTGCTCAAGCACCTCCGTATGAGCGTCGATTTCGAGCTGGGTGACAGTTCTCGCAGGAACTCTGGAACAAGTGTGTCTTCCAGTCGCGGCAAAGAGAACGAGGAGCGTATCGTCCAGAATGCCATTATTCAGACTATTGGTCAGTTGAACTCAAACGTCTTAAATTTGACTTTCCTCCTGCTTCATAAGCAGTGCATTGTTAGCTTTTTATTAATATCTCATCAGATGACCTACTAATTAATAACATACTGTATATGTATGTTATTATATCATTTATAAAATATACGGTATTTGTGTCATACATGAACACTTACATTTTTGCTTGCATGCATTGTACTGTGTGTGTGTGTGTGTGTGTGTGTGTGTGTGTGTGTGTGTGTGTGTGTGTGTGTGCGTGCATGTGCATTCATGTGTGCACAGGGTTCTTTGGAGGCAATCTACCAGATTATCAGCGTGCTGAAGTTATGATGTTTATTATGGGGAAGGTTCCAGTATATGGGACACCTTGTCATTCTCTGGACACCGTTAAAATTGGGTAAGGGATTCTGTGTCTTCTTTTACTTGTGTTTGTAGGTATCACACTCTTTACTCTGAAAATGTAACAAAGTAAAGCATCTGCACATCATGTTTGTGTGTGCTGCCCAACAAATTCGAGCCTTGTTGATTTTTTTCCTGTTTCACCTGACGTCCCTTTCAGGCCCCACGGTACTAAGAGGATTCAGACGATGCTCCTCAGTTCTCTTATTATGGTAAGTGTATGTAGGTGTGGTGCATTATCTCTGCAAACTATTTTTTTTTTTGTGTGTGTGTGTGTGTGTGTGTGTGTGTGTGTGTGTGTGTGTGTGTGTGTGTGTCCTTGAATGTGTGCATGCCTGAATTGGAAGGTTGGACAGGACAAGCAAATGAGACGCAGGTGTGGACTGTTGGCATTGCCTCACTGACATTATAGCCACCCGCTGTGCGCGTATCTTTGTGTATGAGTATGTGATTTTGAGAGTATGAGAGATTGAGAGAGAAAGACACAGTGTGATTTTGAAAGCAAGCACACAGCTGCAGCTGGGTCTCATAATGAATGGCAAAAAGCTGTCAGTCACCCAATTAGGCCGACAGAATGGCTGGTGGTGTTTGTGTGCCTGAGACAGAAAGTGAAAAGGAAAGAAAACAAGTCTTTGCAATTTTGTGAATTGTTCAAGAGCTTTTTTCCCCCTGTAGTTCCAGTTCTATTTTAGAGTCCATTCTCCAGGACCTTACCACTAAGGCCAAGATTTAGCCTTGCCGTTGCCATGGATACAAAACGCGTTAATTGTTCTCTGGAAAAAAGGCCTCATTTGCGTATTTCCTCATGGTGATTAGTATGGAATGATTGAGCTTTCATTTCCGTATTGATACATAATGATCTATGTATATGCTCGCACTTGTGCATTACTGAATGACTCACACATTGAATGTTGATGGAATAAAGTGTTTTTTTGTTTTTTGCTTTCCTCTTTTATCTGATTAGGACATCACATTTTGTGTTTGTGTATCTAGGTGACGTCTGGTTTCAAGTGTAAAACGATGAGTGCGGGTTTGCCGCCTGCTTTCCTGGAGCCCCTGTGCTCCATCTCTCTGATGGAAGATGGTGAGCTGCGGCAGCTGGTCCTTGAGATCCTACACAACATCATCGATCGCCATGACAACAGGGCCAAACTCCGTGGCATTCGGTGGGTTTCTCAGTTCATTCACATTTTTTGTGCTTTTCCGCCTATGTGTGTTTTTGCTTGAGATTGTTTAGCAGGTGTGTCTTCTCTTCTCAGAATAATTCCCAATGTCGCAGCTCTGAAAATAAAGCGGGAGAAGATCTCCAAACAAGATGTAATTTTTATGAAAAAGGTAAGTGTGTTCACACGCACGCATACACATACTGCTGCTATGGAAGTTCTGAGAAAAGGCCCTGAATTACAAGTTTTACCATGACTGGTCAGTGAAGACTAAGATCAAGTGATCAACCATGTTGTCATAAAATGGGAGAACAATTACGATAAACTGATAATGATGGGAAATATACAAAACAAGGATGGTCTGGTTTTATTTGATTCATGTTTATGAAAGATCAATGTTCTATGTTGACACAGGAGGGGTGTAAGTGTGATTTAGAGTGATTAGATACCCAGACACTGTGTGTGTGTGCGTGCGTGCGTGAGTGCCCAATCAAAGATGGAAGATGGGGGTCGAAGGTCAGTCTCATTGCAGGGCAGGGGTGTGGTCATAAAATATATATATATATATATATATATATATATATATATATATATATATATATATAAATAAAATCATGACATAGTGTGTACTAAGCACAGGGTGCCTAAGACTTTTGCACAATATATGTAGAGTGCAGATAGACCATATGCAGTAACATATAACAGCACAAAGCAAGATTCATAATTAGTGCCAATGACCAACGCAGTGCTCAAAGCTATATATAAAGATGCGTGTGCTTCAAATTTCCAGACTAGTGTTTGTCCTTGTGTTACTGACTGTCTTTGATGTTAATGCATGTTGTGACTGAGTGAAATCAGGACAGATGCTGCTGGAGGAGACATTTTAAAGTCTGATGGCCACCCAAACAAAATTGCATAAATACCACTTCCTTGCACACTGGTATGGAAAAAGATCAGTAACTTCAGAGTAATAGATTGGAGTTAATGGGTAGCATGAAACCTGATGGCTGTACACTTTTTCTAAAGCCACTATTCAGGCCAGTATGAGATTGTGTAGCTCATTCAGCAGGAATCTGGGATCTTTTGAGCTGTTACTCTTTCATTAGACTGCTGCATTAAGGAATACTTTAATACAAGGAAGACAGAAAAAAAATACCGTAGTACACTGTCTTACATGTTAAAATGCCTGAGACGTCTAATCTTTCAGGTTGCACTGCCAGTCAAGTTTGGTTTAAGGTTTGTACCGCCACATCCTTTCTTTTGGGAGGTCCGACACCAGCTTCTTTGCCATGCTGAATGTTGATTGAAAATTGTTTCCTCTGTTTACATTCCAATACAATCCATAATACAAATATCGTGCAAATATTGCACAAAGGAAAAGCCCAGTGTGCGTGCGTGCGTCTGAGTGCCCAATCAAAGATGGAAGGTGGGGTTGAAGGTCAGTCTCATTGCAGGGCAGGGGTGTGGGTGCTGGGGAATGTCTTTAGCACCCAGTCTAAGCTGGCAGGTGGAAAGAAGCTGTTGGTAAATTTATATCTGCTTTTGCTGATGCTTTCAGGTTGTTCGTCCGCCTGAATAAAAAAACGAGTAGCGCATGCTTCTTCGCCCAGTCTCCTGACATGTAGGGGTTAACCTGCTACAGAGTTCGGAGGACCGTGGAATTACCATCTGGAAAGGGTGATCACAGGACTTCGGGCTGTAGTGATTTTGTGGTTCATATTGAACATGTTGAGCTCCTTTGTTAGATGAAAGTTTAGGTTACAGTACAAGAGATAGTGATATTTGTAATTGGTCATAGGTTGAGTTCCTTGCCACATGCTGTGGGTATTGTTGCCAGGGTGAAACATTTCCAGTTTTTGGCTTCTTTGATAGACTTCTGCAGACTGTACCAGTCCATTGTGTACTGTAGTTCATCTCCTGACCTGCCTTCAGCATTCCATTCCCGGATTTTGCTGTGTATATCCGGTGTGAACCACTCTGCTTCTATATCAGGAATGCACAAATGTCTTGATGTAAATACAGGTTTCGTGTCTGCTAATCATGTATTAGGGTTCCCTCAGTGCCTCGTCCTCATTAACAGGACGTATGTAAACACTACTGGATTTAAGGAAGCATTACCCTGCGTTCACACCGTATGCGGCGAGAGCGTCAAAATGGCCGGAAGTCATTAATTTTCAATGGGAGCCGGCGGCGAAGGGCGGCGCAGCGAAGGGAGTTAAAATCAGCTCAACTTTATGGTAATGAGCTATGACGCGGTTGAGCGGCAACCAATAAAAAAGTAGAGGTCCTCCGCTTGAGAGGATTCCGCGGAACGCAGTCCTGTAAACTTTTGTTCTGGCGACATTAGTTCCCAAGCGAAATGGAGAAGTTAATTATTGCGGTAGCGGGTTTCCCGGTTATTTATGACATGTCCCTGTTTGTGTACAGGGACATTAATAATAAAAAAAAATGATGCGTGGACAAAGGAAATTGTTTGGTGTTTAAAATATAATATGAAACATAATATAATAATAAAAAATATTAAATTAGACTAGCAATTCACAATGAACAGAATCCACACCATACAAATGGCTTATAATTTGTTTGTTTCTACAATACAGTTCTTTCTATCAATCAATTTCTTGTTTTCTTCCACACTTTGGTCAGTCTCCATAAGATCAACAAGCTTGATTGCTTTGCGGACCCTTTAAATACAAGAAAGGCATTCGGTCTACGTCAGAGCGGCGACAGGCGTCGGCAGCCGGGCGGCGAGAGCGAACTTTGACACTTTCGCCGCGTTCGGTGTGATCGCAGGGTTAGTCTGTCCTGACTGCCAGGTGCTGTAAGAAGGGTTCAGTTCCTCCTCATTTCCCATGCTTTTTCTTCGGGTGCCGGTGTTAGCTGGGTCTGAGGCTGCAGCCTTGCTCACTGCTATTTTATAGCAGCTTAGGGAAGACATTGAGCTCAGGGTGATTAAGGTCCACTCCTGCAGTGAATTCACGTAATTTGAAAGTGTCTTCCGATCATGCGTAATATGGGCAGAGGCACAATTATAAAAGAGAACGAAGTATGATGAAAAATTATACTGAGAGAATACTGTAACATCATACATCAATGAGCGCCATCTTGTGTAGGACAATGAAGGAGTTGTTATATAGTACAAAGCCTGGCCTGAAGATGCATTTCAAGTCGCTTGAAAAAAGATTAAATGTATAAATTCCCTGAGATGTTCCCATCACTGATCACCATGTCAGATGCAGCTCACATCCTGTTTTTGTTATGTAAAAAAAATATACTGATGCCATCTATTGTGCCTGTCTTCATCAGGAAATATGAGTATTTATGCTTAAGATGCTATAGGACCCCATAGAGAAGAAAAATACTGCTAATTACTGTGATCTGCTAAAGTATGATCAACGTGCAGAGACGTACGAGAGACCGTGCTGGAGACCAGCACTAGCCCACTGTAACTATGGACATAATGTCTGTTTTGGCACACTTCTCAGAGTATGAAGCATTAACAAGTATTCAGCAAATTCCATCAGGTTCTGTTTCCTTTCCTGGGTACAGCTTTGAAATGTTTTCCCTGAACCTATCAGCTGAGATAAATCTAGAAAAAAGAGAAGCTAACTGAATTAGTCTGAACTGCCAAACCCATTAGAAACCCATTTGGTACATTAGTCCTTTCCAAATTCCAGCATACTGTCAGACAAGTTACACTCCTTTCCATACAGTTAATCACAGTATATGTACTGTATTTGGATCATTGTCTATGTGCTGAAATCTGTGATTCTAACCATGAAATGTTTCTTGAATTATCAGTAATAATATACCAGCTATATTATTAAATCCAGTGCAGTGGCGTAGAGGGCAACATTGCTGCCTCAGCTCCAGGATCTCCTGCCACCTTGCAAACAACATGCCATTAATTGAATTCTCTCTGTTTCCAAGCAAACTTGACTGCAAAGTCCGGTTAACCTTGGTCAGTTAGAACGCGATCGTTCCGCGCTCGGGAACCGTGCCATAGTCAGCTAGAAAAGGCGGACTCAAGAATGCTACAGCATACTCTTGGCCGGATTTAATCAGTCATACCTAAAAATGGAACTGGTTCCGTGTACCATGTACCATGTGTCTCCTCTGAAATCTCTACCAATCTCATCCTCTGCCTTACATAGCCACGGATAATAAAGTAGGAAGGCACACTCTTCACATTTTTTCAGAAATATCAAAAACATTAGGCGTAGCTCAAAGATTGACTTCCTCATTCTGTTCTTTTCTTTATTTTTTTTAATGGCAGCTCACAAACCAGCTAGGTGTTTACTTCCATCTGCTGTATTGGAGGATGAAAATACATATAGTGTATCCAAGTACAGACACACAATGTAATCAAATAAAAAAAAATTTTAAATTGTGTTCTGTACAATTACTTTGCTGCTACTCCCAACAGTACATACAGTGTGTTAGAGGCAGGAATACACCCTGGATGAGATGCGAGTACTCCTCGAGACACTTTGCACACACATTCACATGCTTATTGCATATTGTTAAAACTGAAACTGGAGAACCGTGGAGACAGGGAGAATATGTGAAAAGGCAAATAGGCAGTAACTCAAGCTTAGTATTGAACCCCTGGCCCTGGAGCTGTGCCACTATGCCAATAACTATGACCATTCTTATACTTATGTTAAAGCTAAGATGGGTATTTCAAGAATGTTGTCCTTATATGAGATTAAACTGAAAAGTGAATATCCTCAAATTTGTCTCATCCGTCTTCTATGACTATTCCCTGTTTAATATCCAGTCTTCCCTATTGAATGCAAATTGAATGCAAAAAGAACTGATCTGGAAAGCTCAATGTTCCAAGCTTATTATTACTTCTGGCCAAGGAGCTAAATCAGCATACAGGAAAATAGGAAAACAAATATATTATCAGCTCAGAAGGAAATCTTTGTCTCTGTGTCTTTCTTTCTCCTGTCTCTGTCTCTGTAGCATGGGCAGCAGTTGTACAGGCATATCTATCTGGGCTGTAAGGAGGAGGACAACATGCAGAAGAATTTTGAGCTTCTCTTCACTGCACTTGCTCTGCTCACTATAGAGCTAGCTAATGAGGATGTGATCATAGACCTTATACGCCTCTCCCTCGCTCTGCAGGTACACACACACCCACACAGAGTAATCAGTTCAGTACCTTGTGTACTTAAATGATTTCCTGTCTATATTGAGTTAACTGCTTGTATGACTGGTTACAGGATTTGGCTCTAGATAATGAGGAGAGCATGCCAATGTTTATTCGCTGTGGTATTATGGCACTGATTGCAGCCTACCTAAACTTCCTCAGCCAAATGATCGCCAATCCTGCCTTCTGCCAGCATGTCAGCAAGGTACACCCATACACACACAACTATGCATGTTCTTACTTTTTACTATACTAATTTGGTACTCCAGTTGTACAATAAATCCAATAACATAATCTTAGCCAGTAATGAGTGTTGCAAAGAGTGGATCTGGTCTTTTTTAAAAACAGAACTGTGGCCTATAGGCAAATAGTAACCCCTAAAACCAATAATGCACAATTTTTGCCATTTGCTATAATTTAAGGTCGAGAGGAAAATAAGGTGTAGCCTTATTTAGAACACCTTTCAACCATATGGTTTTGGGCTAAAGGTAAATTTCTGAGAGAAACTTGAATATCTATCAGGTATTTCCCCGACGTCATTGAGTAATATTGTTGCTGCAGTGGCTCTAACCATTACCCTTATTTAGTTCTGTAACACAGATGCACAACAGTCACGTGTGAAACACGACCCCAAACAACTGTTGTCTTTTAAGCAGACAAAAAATGTATTCAGTTATTTTAAGTGTTTTTCTTATTTAAAAAAAATTGTAGTGATCATATTAGTTTTACCCATAGACTGTGTTAAAATAACTAAAGTAAGTAAAGCCTTACTTACTTAGTAAACTAGATGAAACCTTCACATGTAGGTTTTATAAGAGGCTTTGAACCTCAACTCTGGGAGTGCTGGTCATCACCATCTTGCCTGGAGCTCAGTCCACTTAAATGCCGGTTGATACGTAAATGGTCACACGGCTGTTGGTTGGAACATACCTTTTTACTTCAATTACCATAAGCTAGCTAGCTAAACTTTATCTTAGTTAAAATGTTAAGATTAGGGGGTTAGGGTTAGGGGCTAACATTAATTTATATGCTAATGTTGAACTGCGTCATCCACTATACACATTGTCCCTCCAAAATTTCTTGTAGTAAGTTGAACTACAACGATTCCAGTTAGCTAATTAGGTAAAGTGATGCAGACCATATGGCTGTTTTTACACCAATTCAGCTGTGACTCAAATTGGCCCCAATTATGCATAATTTTATGGTTTAATAAAAATTTAACTTATGAGTTATGTAAAAATTAACCCCATACAGTATCATAAATAAGCCCGAAACTTGGACAGTGGACATAAAGGGAACTGCACATTTTGGCACTTCCGCAAGGCCTTGATTTTTCAAAACCAGAGGTTGCCCCTTGTTTTTGCCTATTTTTTTAGAGACTATTTAAATGTAGTCCCTATAAGGTAGTCATTTCTCCTTTTTCTTTCTTTCTTTTTTTTTTTACTGAGCATTTTTAATTATTGTGTTTAATTATTACTTCATTCCTTGTAGGTGATTGAGTTGAGGAATATGGATGCTCCCTACTTGTTACCTGAACATGTGTTTCGAGAGAAATGTGTGTAAGTATGCATTTGGGATGTTTCAGCAAATGTAATACTGTGGTTTGTTTTCCAGAAGAAACAGAAAAAAAAAACTTGCTTGAAAGGTTTTCTGGGCGCATGTGGTCCTGACTACCATCAAGACAAAAAAGTCACACAAGTTTTCACATTTATGTGGGCGAGCAGAGTTACGGAGTCAGCTCTCAGATAAAGCTTGTGGGAGAAAGAACACGTTCGATAATGTGAACCTGAGTTGCTGCATGGTGCACAGGTCTGGTCAGGGCCGTGGTGGTTTAAAAAGTTTAATCTGAAGTCGAAAAAATCTTGTGGTATGTGCAAACAAAATTATCTATTATTTCTCACTGAGGTTGAGTGAGCCAGAATTCACGCATTCATGCTGACAGTTCTGGCTGAAGGTGCTTTCTACCTCTCTATTTTTCCCTTGCAGTCTTTTCTGGTGCTTCTACATTGTAGTTTCCAAATGTATCTGTGATTAATGGGTGTGCTCTAAACTGGAAAGTATAGCAGTCTTTTATTCTTCTGGATATGCCCGTGTATGCCTTTCATGTCAGTTCATACATACTTTTTGTTTCAGGCTACCTGCGGCTCTGGACCCTGAGGATAGTGGCATATATTTTCAAACAGCTGATCTCGCTGATGCCCTTTCTGGACCAGGATACAATGCAGAAAGACTTTCCGTGCCATACATACCACAGGTTACAGGTATACACACAGACACTTACACCCTTACACCTACTGTAACTTAATGAGTCATAACATTAACACTGAATATCAGTTATATACCAGTAAACTGGGGACATGATAGTAGGACATAAGGCTCACATATGCCTGTGGGGAGCAAAGGCTAGCCTGTATGGTGCAGTCTCGCAGAATAGCCAGTGCCGCACAACTTGCCGAGAAAGTCAAAGCTGCCCATGAGAAAAGCACTTGAACACCCAGTGTACACACCCTGCTGTGTATGTAGCTGGGGAGGCAAAGAGATTTCAATCTGATCGAGCATCCATGTAATGTGCTGAACGCCAAGTCTGATCCATGGGGGCCAACCTCGCAACTTACAGCACTGTAGTGATTATGCTGTTCAATAATCTAAGTAAATAGCTTTGTTCAGTAATCGATAGTATGAGGGTAAGATTATTATAGTCGTCGAAGGTTCCTTTCCAGAATTTCATTCTAATAGGGTTTAACAAGGGAAAAACGTAGCTATTGTGCTGCAGTGACAGCAATTCACTGCTAATGGTATTTAGGAAAGTATGATTTGTGAGAATTATTTGGCTTTTTTATTGTTGTTTGTCTAAATAAATATACGTTTACTGCTATGACATCACAAGCGATTACAAATCTTTATTTAATTCTTTTATTTGTGTGTGTGTACCATAGTGCTGTATACAGTAGGGAAGATTCTGAACAGATGCAAAGAAGCATCCAGAGGTACATGTAGGACAATAGTGAGAGAGGTAGTACTGTATGTGTACAAGTAGAACATGTAGAATTTATACGCTTCTGTAGTGCAGTAGCCTGTGCAGTCTAAAGCGGCTGTCTCCCACTGACCCTGATCTCAGACTTCCTGTTTCTGTAGTAAGACTGAGTAGTGTCCATTGTTGATGCTTTACATAAAACATAAGGAAAAACATATTGTAGAGTAATGTGCTGTATAATAAGAACTTTAAATCAGATGTCCTTTAAATATGATGTCCTGATATCCTTATGGCGGTCTAACTTGGATTGATGAACTGGTGAGTTTTCCTTACAAACAAAGCCTTTAGATCATACAATAGATTAGTTTTATAAATCCATATTGTGTTGCAGTATTTTTTTTTTTTGATGTGGGACTTTTCTTGAATTTTCTCCCTAATTTAGTCATATCTAATACCCACCCATCTTGTTAGGGCACTCCCCCCATCAGCAACAGCTACCTACTATGGAGGGTGTAGGCTGACATGCTTCCTCTAAATTAACTGGAGCTGCCAACCATATCTTTTCAACCTGCCGCCCATACATCATTAGAGAGCAACATAACACGCTCAGAGAAAAGTGCTATCCACCCTTGGTGCTTATGTGAGCTTACTGATGCCTGTGATTGGCCAGTGCTATGATCAATATGGGAGTACAAGTATGCCACCTCTGCCTCCTGAGAGCATGACCAACCTACATACTAGCCTCACGACGACAGATGTCTGAACAATTAACCTGCAATAAAATTTGTGATTTCCAGATGATGGTTTGACCACATGTTTCATTTCATAACACAATTTTGTTTCTGATGTCTTCTGGACGTTACATGAGTCACTGATTAGTTTGGTTCTTTCTGTACATTTTGTAAATTTTAGTGTTCTCAGGTAAATAAAATATGACTATATAATGGTGAACAGATTGGAACATTTAAAACAAATTATAGTCATTCTTGCTATATTTTTGGCACATTCTTGCCCCCCCATGTCATCTTAAACAACATGATGTTCCATATTGCCTCTGTCATCCTTGTTGTTCTATTCGCATTTAATTTAAGCTATACAACTTCTAACACAAGGTTGAATCCCAAATCCCTCTGTAAGCTATAATACTTGGTTTGTGGAACAAGAGATCATACACACTAGTGCACTAGCTTTCCATTTTACGCTGTTTGTTATTCAACCCCAAAACCCGGATGTTAGCTGATATTCTAAAGTGGAATAAGTGGAAATTAAAGTAATTCTTGTAAGTAACTGTACATCACCTTCATTGGTTATTCTCCTCACATTTTGGCTGCATAGTAAATAAAAATAAGTGGCTAAATAAACAACCAAATATTTATCTGTTGATGATAAATGATATTTGTGGAACTGTTGTAAGAGCAGTGTCTCACTCGAGGTCATGCTGTTGTACCAAATATCAACACAGCTGTGATACCTTCTGCTGATATGCAGTACAACAGCACTCCCGCTCGTGTGATATGGCTTAATTAAATGTGAGATATGATCATAATGACATTTTGACCCACAGATGAAGACCGATTGACTCGGAGGAAGAGTTTTGTGGACACTATCTCACTCCAGGTGGACATCCTGTCCAACAGCCTTCCTGACCAGGTAATTTAAGAAATTATGATAATTTTAAGAAATAACATTCATCAAATATTCTGTACATTATTAAATATCTGAAACAAAACTGATAAAAAATGATCCTGTCATGGAGGAATGTGTGAGAATAGAATAAAAACATGAAATGTATAAGGGACACTCAAAAACCCAGTGTTTTAGTGAAAAGAGTGAAGTGACGTGTTTAAATGATTAAATAAGCAAATTCAGTATTTGTAAAGCATACATCAGGAATGTAGGGTTGGAGTTATGTGAACTATTATCTAAATATTTGTATCATATGAATGCAATCATTGTACATTCAAACGCTACCATAATAAAACATATATACATGTCTTTTATCTAGTCACAGTTAGCTGAAGAGATTACCTACGAGACTCTGAAGAAGGCCATTGGTAAGAAGTTTATCAGCTTGTTTAGCAAGTTGTCTCTCTTTATGTGCATTTATTTAAGCTTATGTTTCAAGTATTATGTGTCTTTTGTGCATTATTTTAATCACTTTGTTCTAGACACTACTGGTCTGGAAGAGCAGGAGAGAGAAAAGAGGCGTCAGGTGATGGAGAAGTTCCAGAAAGCTCCGTTTGAAGAGATTGCGGCCCACTGCGAGTCAAAGGTACGAAAGGATTTGTGGTTGTATAAACACAACCAGCATTGACCTGACTTTTAAAAAGTTTTTCTTGCAGATAAATAGTCTGCAATTTATTTTCCAGCTACACGTTCTTACCCTGACTGGCCAATAAAAATAAAAAAAAGTAAATTTTGATTACAACACACATTGTAGTCAACAGTTTGTGTGTGAAAATGATTCATGCCCCCAGAACCACTCTTTCACAATTTGGGTCCTACATTATGCCTGTGCATTCATTGCATTGCCTCATAACGTTGCTGAACCTAGACCTGACCTACTAAAGTAACCCCAGATCATACATAGTACTGTACAGTGACCACTATGCCTGACAAGTCTATTGCTCAATACTCTTCTTATTTCATGCACCCATCGCCCTGGAATAGGGTCAGTCTGAAGTTGTCGGACCACTTGACCTTTCCAATCTTTATGCTTCATAACAAAATGAACAATTTTTCTGATAGGTTTGCCACATTTCTTCCACAAAGTTGACGGTTCAGCACTGTCCTTACAGGTTTTGGTAATGTGTTGAATAGTTCTAAACCCAGTTCCTGTAATTTCAAATCTGTTTAGTCTTTGCTTGATGCAGCCCAATAATTTGGCCATTCTGAAATGTCAACCCTTTTTTTGGCAGGACAGTGTACAGTCCTGGAAGGTTGTTAGTGATCAGAGTAATAAACATATGTTGGAAGTTTATAATCATAACTGGCTGACAGTGAAATTATATTTAAAAAATCTTGAAGGATTACAGAATTAAAGTAAAGACTGCTTGTTTTCAAATCACTGTAAATTATATAAACATTATCTCTCTGTCTGACTGTGTTTAGGCCAACATGCTGCATGATCGTTTGGCGCAGATCTTTGAATTGACCATACGGTGAGTTGGTCCTGTTTTATCTTGCAGTTTTCTGACCAAATTAAAATGTTTCTTCCTGACTGCTATAAGATAAGATAAATCTTTATTAATCACAAGGGAAATTGCAGGACTGTGTAAGAAACAAAACATGATGGGCCATGCTGATATATGAAAATAATCCTTCCCAAGGTGATGCGATAATTGTTCGCATAAAAGTATAATTAATTATAATGAAATTAGTATTTATTTTAAAAAGTAGCATTATTATTATTATTATTGAAATCCATCCACCAAACAGAAGAAATTTAACGTATTGAAGTAAATTAGTAAAACCATCTAAAAAGTGGATTAATAAATCCACTTGATTTATCACATAATTGATTTAGATAAAATATTAGAAATATTTTCCATAATCAAGATATTTTTAGTTGCTATTTTATAATTTTTTTTTGCATTCTTGTTAGATTTAATGTTGTGGAAAAACTATTTAAAAAAAAAGGCTTTCTTTACAAAAGTTTTTTCTCTCTCTGTTAAAATAGAGAATGAATGATTATTACAAACGACTCAAGACTCTCTTTATTAATAATATTGTTATGAAATAATGTTACTTTTTAAATCTGTTTATGATTTAAGTCCCTGTGAATGAGCTGTTACCATAGAAATGATAGTATATTAGATTTAGACTTTGATTAAAGTCTAGTCTGCTGTCCTAAAGTGAATAAAGAAATCCATGTTTATATTGTGAGATCCATATCGTCATCATTGTATAGCCCTGATTTTAAAATTGCATTGGTGTTTCTCTCCGTTTGTGTGTCTCCACAGCCCGCCCCCGAGCCCCTCCGGCACAGTGACGGTGACTTCCGGCCACGCCCAGTACCAGTCTGTGCCCGTCTATGAGATGAAGTTTCCTGACCTCTGCGTCTACTAAGCCTGAAATTTACCTGTATCATAGTTTCTCACCTTTGACCTTTACAAGATCACAGCCACTCACTCTTGATTTTATTTACATAGTTAGATTCATGCACCTTTACATGCTAAGTGTTCACCTTTAAGCAGACCATCACTGTAACATTTAACTGTCCCTCAAAAAAAAAAAAGAATTCTAAGCACTAGTGTCACTTTGTTCTAACCAAACCTAAATTCAGACCAAGAAATCTGATCTGAGCACTGCAGATATCTGCGTCCTGTAATGCAATAACCTGTTGTCCCAGTTACTTTCAGCAGCTAATCTTTGTCATTATACACTAATTTTATAGGATATGATGACGTGTGCGTGTGAGTGTGTTTGTGTGTGTGTGTCTCTGTGTGTGCATTAGCTGCATTGGTCAAGGTCCATTTGTCTCTCTGCATCACAGACTTGAAAAAAAAATGTTTACATGACTTATATTCTCTGAACTGTGCTCGTGAGACTCGGTACTCCTGTATGGCACAATGTTAGCATGCAGGAATCTCCTCTCTTTGAATGTATGACTGTTTGAGCCTAGAACATGACTCTCGGGGGGTAAATATTCAGCACAATCCCCGCAAGTTGCTTTGAGCACCTCCGATTCATCAGTGTGTGTATGAACTGATACCACGGAGTGAAAAACTTCCAACATTTGTTCATTTGCCCAAATTTGCAAAACCGCTGAGCCAGTTCTTCATTCCCACTTGATAAGACCCATGAAACATGGACTGGGTGAATGTTTGAAATGTTCGGAAACATATCCATCAATATTATTTTATACGTGCTGTATAGCGTATATTTTTTCATAGTGAAAGGGGATTAGTTGCTTTTTTGGATGGAGGTGCCCTTAAGAGTCGCAAAGAAGAGCACAAACTATAATAATTACCGATCCCCAAACACACACACACTCAGAATTGCTATTTAGAGCTTCTCATAAAATTCCGAGCTTGTGTAGAATCATTCCGATACATTTGGACCATCAATTTATTTGTACATTTTTGCAGATTGCATTGTAGAAAAAAATGCTGAAAGCTTTTAGCGTTAAACTTTTACAACATTAAACTCTTCTATATTCTTATAGAAATACTTACGCATATAAACATTAGGATAAAAAGTTCAAAGTACAAAACAAGCTTCTTATTCCTCTAGCTAATTAAATACATAAGAATAGAATGTTAAAGCTTCAGATGTGACTGTTAAAAGCTTAAATACTATGCTGTAAATCTTTGAAATCTTATGCTGTAAAGATGTACGTATGCCTCAACGGCTTTTAATCCACTGCTTTTAATTTGTTTGTTTGTTTGTTTTTTACTTACACTCTTGTGTGACTGTGTAATAGGGTTTAGAAGATTTAAACCAAATTTGTGGAGTCAGCATTTAATGCTTTCAGTGGTGTCTGAGTACTCTAATAGAGATCGTCTTAAATCTTGCTGTTTTGTTCAACGGATTCGCAAACGAGCCATCTGTGTAAATGAGCAGTGTTATAAAAGCTGTTCTCATACAAACTAAACTGAAAATTAGCCAGGAAAGCTGTTGGCCGAATTTGGAACGCAAAACGCTTCACGGTGGATTTAGCACTCGAACATCAAAGTATGTTCAAGAAGTCATCACACCTTTTACCGTTTTCTATTGAATTATGTTTGAAACAATAGACATTGTGATCGTGCCCATGATTGGACAGATAATAATCAGCATAAAGAAAAATGAACCTTTACGACTACAAGTTCAACAGTTAGTTTGTTGGTGTGTTGTTCACATGAAAGTTGTGTTGTGTAGGATTATGGACAAGATTTTTTTATGGGACATGAAGTTTCACTGTGACATGAACTGGAATCAGTCTAATTTTTGTTAATGTCTTCAAGTACAATGTTCTGTGAACCCCATATTCATACACTTTTTTTTTTATTAATCTTAAATCTTTTATACCATAATGAATTCTCAAATCTAGTGTGCCATGAGATGCTGATTAAAGGGGGTATATTCATGGTCTCAGTCTACCAAGTTTTGCCTTCTAGAAATAGCTCAGAGGACTTGTGTAGTGGACACGTCAAATCATCGAAGCCTAATCTTTATGTAGCTGTCTCCAGTGTAGTGACAAATATGTTTTCCTTTATGGGAGAGTCTTAAGGAGTAGTTTATACTTATTAAGCGGAGTTTATACTTGTACAGAAGAGTTTATACTTTCTTGTTAACATGACAAGGGGCTTCCCTTTATTTTTGTCTCATTAAGCCTTTTAAAGGAAAAACACTGAACTTGTCATGGACATTCAACGTCATGTTTAATGAAACAATAATTAATGAATCGTAATCTAACTAATGAATTAGTAATCAATTAATTTTATAGGAGTTAAAACACTCAAGACTTGAAGTTATTGTTAAAAAGGATATTCTTTCAGTATCTACGATTGTATTTTGTATATGTTAAAGATTCATTGTAAAACTTTTTGTATTAGGAACTAGAACACAGTTTAGATATTTATATTTCTAGAGTTTATATTTATGTGCACTGGTTCAGTTTTTGCAGAATGGAAATGTGTGCAATGCATTTATTCTTGCACATTTTTAGAAAAATCATTCCAATGGTATATTTGTACGAGGCGGGGTTATGGATGGTGCAGAATAAGAACACATTTGGCAGAGTCAAAACTCCCTTCATTTCTCCATAAATTTTCCCCTGCTACACTAATGCACTTAGGCCAAGAACTTGGCTGAGAGTTTATTACCACATCCATGTACAGTCCAGACCTCTCTCCAAGCCATTTCCACATGTTTGGACCATTTAAGGAATTTTTTTCGGCATACTACGTTGATACTGTCCAAGCGCTAGTGAAACACTGGGATAAACACATCAGTGTAGCAGGAGGTTATATAGAGAACTAAAGTTCTGTTATTATGCTTAATCAAAAGTCTAGGTTTGACTTGAACACCCATCCTATTTATGAATTAATCCTAATATTTTACTGAAGGTGTACTAAAAATATTTTTAAATGTATTTTACACAGAATTATTAATTACTGGGAACATCTAGAATGATAGTCATGCATGAAGAGTGAATATGGGCTTCACAGAAAGTGGTGTGGGTTCTGTCAATGGTCCATGATGGAGTAGTTACTCACTGGCCTTCTGTGTGTTGTGGTTCTGCAGAGCTTGAATTAGTCTTCACTTCACTGTGTGGCCTAACAAACAAACAAACAACAACAACAAAAAATTCCTCTGAAACTGTCATGTGCAGGGACTGAACTGACCTTGAGAGCCAAAAACCTGCCAAAAATGAGAGCCGAAAATCTTTCAGGAAGCCTAGAGAACTATTTCTCAAGACTACATTAAAAAAAGAAAGTGTGTCTTTTTAGAAGCAAATTATGAAGAAATCAGTGGTGGCTCAAGACTGTTGCACAGTATTGTATAAAATATAATACTTGTTAAAATTGGGTTGTATTAAACCCCCAAAATAAAAGAATATATAAAAAAAAATTATACATATATAAAAAAAATTCCCTCAAATGCAAACAAGAAAAAGCACAAGCTTTAAAAGAAACCTGACAGCACATACAGTATCGTTTTAATGGTAAATTTCCTGCATTTTTACCTTTTATGCTAAATTTCACCAATTGACATTCTCAGTTAGGGTGATTATGATAAATGTGAAAACACAAACTAATAATGCACAGTAATGAGAGCCACTATACACATGGGAAAGCCAAGTGTGGAAAATGTGCGGTGCTATGACTTGGTACATGTAAGGAAAAGCTATGAGGTGAAAGTGCAGGATTGCCTCGATCCGGCTTTCTGGTTGAGTAAATGAAGTGGTGCGTTGTCCTGGGTAGTCTTTGAAAGCCAACAGTCTTTCTTTGCAGGAAAAGGTGACCAGACAGCAAATGAGCTCATGACCGTTAGACAACTATGACATTTTTTGGCTAATAAGTCTTTCATTCTGCTTAATGGGCTAATAGACAGAGACCTTTACTTACAGTATACCCAGATGTCTGTATTTGTACGTTATAGTCTAATGAACTATTTTGTAAAGTTAGTGCAATATATTTTGTCTTATTAGGAAATGTGTATTTTTCTGTGCTGTAATAACATAGCTGTGTCTGTGGGTGTGTAGAGATGGACTCACACTCTTGCATGCTGGTCTTTTATATTGGTATAATCATTAGGCAGTTGGGAGAAAGGGTAAAGAAATCATATTCTTATAATTACAGTGGCAAGAACATTGCTGTTATCATGAACTGTTGAGCCAACAGTGTATTATCCTAATTGACTGGTACTTGAATCGCCGCTTAGATTTAAATCGTCTTTTTGAGGCTGTGATTGTATGTGCGCTTTTATATCGTTACACGTATCACTGAGGTCCGGACATCATTTGGTCAGAGGTCAGTTGGACAACTCGATGTTTTTCCTGATGGGTAAATCTTGAATGTTTATTATCCCGACCTCTATGTGTGTATACATACAGTACACGCAAGTGATGTGATAAACAATGCAGCCTTCAATATGTAAAATCATTATCACCAGCTATGTTGTATACATTTCAGTATAAATGTTTATTCAGTAATAATAATGTAAAAAAAAAAATGCTATTAATTTTGCCAAATTTCTGTCTAGCATTGGTTAGGCATTGGATGCTCAACCATTTTCCTGTGCACAAGATCAATATCAATAAAGATTTTATATTAACTTTAAGTGTGATCATTGTCTGTGAGAACTTACAGTATCAGTCATTTTGAAAAGTAAAACATGAAAAAAATGAATACACAATTGAATTATTCCCGATTACACTTTTTCATGATCATCAAGCATTCTCTTTCCCTGCAAAAGATTTTTATTGGCTCCACTTCTTTTTTTTTTTTTTTTTCCTTTTTTTTTTAAAGAGGGGTCTCAAACTTGCAGTAAGTTCTGTTGAGTGTTTCTCTCCTACTACTTGACTGCAGAAATCACTATAAGAAGATGAATAGTAGCCCTGCAGTCACATTTGCCTGAAATAACTTAACAGATCTTAAGTTGACTTATGTATGAATTTCAGATAAAAAAAAAAAAAATTATAAAAAATACTAGATAAAAGATTAATTTTATGAAATCTAAGTTTGTGTTCAACTTGTTCATTATTTACGTGCCTTCAAGCTAGAATACATTTACACATATTGAGAAGAGAACAGCATTTATCCCTGCAGATTTTTAAAAATCTCGAACATTTTAATGCCCTCTGATGATGTCCAAATTAAGCAGTTGTCCAGATGTGTGAATAATCCTACTAGATTATGTAGTGCACTACACCATATTGCAGCCATTTGTACACTTAGATGAGATTTATTTATTTACTTATTTTACTCCTCTTTTTAAATTTCTTCATCTTCCTCTTCTTCTTCTTCTTTATCCTCATCTGCTTCTGGTTTTCCTACATCCTTTCCCTCTTGCACCCATGAGCCCCCTGGTTTATTGGGTGCGTATGGACGTTGAAGAGGCAGTGTAGGTGTTTGTAGATCTGATTTGGTGCTTTCTGAGCTCTCCTGGCTGGAGTCCGTGTCAGTAGTTGGTGGTGGTGGGCGTGGTCTGGGCATGCAGGGGGGCCGGGGACCAGAACACTTGGAGTTGAGCGAGTGGTTGAAATGAGAGGCTGCCATACACTCAGCAGTGGTGCGATCACACACACACTGCAGTCGATCACACACATTTACTCCCAGACCTGAATCAGACAAAGACAGAGGAGAATAGTGATTCCAAGTAGTGGCAAGTGGTCCGCTTTGGGTGTTTCTATAAGTGCTGATCTCCTGTGATTTTCGTGCACAATCATTAGAATGTTCAAATAAAGGAAATCATGCAGTAAGCAGCAGATTTGTAAAAGGAAATGCCTTGTTGTAAAGAGAAGCCAGTGGAGAATGGCCAGACTGGTTCAAAGGCTACAATAAATCAGATTACCGCTCTCATAATACTGTCAATACCAATCAGTCATCATTTGAATTCAGCAGTCTATCTGAGTATGTTTTTCTATGTGTTTCTATTTATGGCCACAATATATATTCATCTTCTTAAGGGCATGATGATGCACCATGCCACAAATGTGAAAAACGTTGCCATGCCAGCAAAACTCATGTCTAACTGGTTCATGAACATGACAAGAATCAGCATCTTTGGGATGCAGTAGAACACAGCATGAAGTACAATTTAAAAATGAGGGGAAAAAACCCGCATGATGAAGATGCGTCAACATGGACCAGAATCACAAAAAATTTTTTTTGCAACATGCATTAATTTCGGTTATTCTGAGAGCAAAGAGACGCACTCCCCAGGATTAAGATAGTGTTCCTTATAAAGTGTTTGAGTCTACATAATTACTCAACTTACATTGAGGTTTGCTGTTATGGCACTTGATGTGGATGTTGAGTTTCCTGTCTCTCCTACAGCCCAGCAATGTGAGCTGCTCCATACAACACTGATGAAGGAAACAGCACCTATAAAGACAAAAATACGGCATAAGAATAATCAGAGAAAATCACTTTGGGATGATCCTTTATTTCAAGTTGTCATGTGGTGTGAATGTATACAGTATGTGTTTTACCGGTCAAGGTGGTCTTGAGGTGTTCCACTACCCTGCTGTCCACAGTAGCAGCCATAGTGCTCGTACTCCTGAGGACAGCGGCCAGTTAGGCAGTGCAACATTTCCCCCAATGATGCAAACTCCCCAGTTATCGCTCCAGTGGAGCTGTACTGCGTAAATGTCATGCTGCATTCTATGAGTACAAAACGTACGGTTTATTTAGGATTAAAGCTCTCAACATACAGTATAATGTACTACTACTAATAATAATAATAATAACAATTATTATACTGTATAATGTTTGTGTATGTACTACTACTACTAATAATAATTATTATTATATAATGTTTGTGTATGTATACTGTACAGTATTTGCACATGTATTTGTGTAGGTATAAACCGTGCATCTCAGAAAATTAGAATATTGGGAAAGTGTATTTCTTCTAATTTCATTCAAAAAGTGATACTTAATCTAGATTCAATTCATGTGAAGTGAAATATTTTAAGCCTTTTTTGTTTGTTTTAATTTCATTTGTTTAACTTGAACACGCCTCATAGTAAGAGTAGTTTTTATGTCTGTCTGTAAGTGAAACTTTATAAAGACTATTAGTGATGGTTCGTTCCCGAACGATTCGTTCTTTTTGAACGAATCTTTAACATGACTCAGAAGAACAAGTAATCTCGAAGAGTGATTCGTTTATTTTCTATTGGGTACGCATGTGCAATGCATCATGCAATAATTCTCAATAGGCTATGTACAGGAAACAGAAATGAGTAGTTATCTCTGAGTCTTTCGTCCTAGTCGTTCGTTCTTTTGTCACATGACTCCCATAGATGCTATGCAGTGCATTAGATTCAAAAGAACGAACGACTCAGACTAGAAGATATGATGGTGAGCTGCTCATTCTGTTTATCATAATATGTCCTTAGCTGCATTGTGATATTTTCTTTACTGGAACTAGAGCCAAAATTTGTGTATGTAGACGTGTAGGGTGTCTGTTTATTAAAAATTTAACATTTTATTTTTATTTCTGGTCAAAACAACGAAATGAACTAAATGACTCAAAAAAAGATTTGTTCATTATGATGAACAAGATTCAAAGAACCGAGTCACTAGATTGATTCAAACTTCCCATCACTATAGGCTACACAGGAAGCTAAGCACTTTATTAGCTCTATCCTGTGCAGTATATTTGCTGAGTAAAGGCCCTGTAAGCAGCTCCAGTGGCCTTAAGACCAGTTTCTCTCACCGTCTGATTGTGAGTGTAGCAGACTCTCAGACAGTCCTGCTGCCTCCAGCAGGGGCCAAGCGAAGAGCGGCATCATTCGCTTTGAGCGCTGAAGAGGCTCTAGAAAACACAAATTACAAAGATGACATTATTACTGATGAGAAATTTTGGAACAGTACAGATAACAGTTTCATTATAGAATAACAATAGAACAATATTATAGAACTAGTCATTGTTGGGTATCATGCAAAACTGAACCTAATGAAACTTTGCCAGTCCTGAAATCCTAATGTCGAATAGGTCGGACATTATAAGCAGTTATGTGCCACTTCACAGCATCTAGTGCTTTTTTTTTGGTGCTCTGAATGAGTAAAAAACAAGCGCTAGATACTGTGACGTGGCACATAATTCGTCATGGGTGTGGTTATACATGTCACTCAAAAGAGCCAATCAGTGCAGACAGAAATGACTACAGTATAATGCGCTTACACAATTCTCAATACACAGACAAGACAGCGCAACTCATTATGGCTTCCTCCAAAGCATATTAAACTCTAGGTTAAATTCTCTTAGAACCCGTCCTGGGATGTTCTCTGGGTCTGCTGCTTTCCGAGGATTGATCATCTGCAGCGTTCTCCTCACGTCCACCGTAGACACCCTACGGGGCATCTCATCTGATGAAGGTGAGTATGAATCTATTTGTATGGAGAAGATTGGTTGGCTTGTAGCGAGCACAGAAGGCATTCAGAGCCTCAGGAAGGGATGTATCTGAAGGACATTCGACCTCCTTCCTTTTGTACTCTGTTATGCTCTGTATGCCTTTCCACATCTCCCTAGCATCTAAAAATGCTGTGTATGCTATGAAAACTGAACCATGCGCCATAAATTCAATCAAGAGTAGACGAACGAATGAGCAGAAACCAGCTTCAGACAGACAGGCGGACATGTACAGTATGTGGGCTTCAACCTGAAGTTATAATGATGTGGATTAGATTAAAGCTCATCAGCTTATTTTTAGTTTTAACCTTTTAACTATTTCTATAAACTCTTTATCTGTTTACGTCAGGCACTTTCACTAGTTAGTAATAATAACTTTAAAAAACGAACTTAAATAATAACTTTAACAAATAACAAAAATACATACAAGAGTAAAATCATCGTGACATGGGCAGATGAGTTACGGAGTCGGCACTGGCAAAAAACAAATGTTTTTCTTTTTTGTCTTACTTTTTGACTCTGCTTCCTGAGAATGGTCCAGGATTTCTCTTTTCTTTTCTTCAAATTTCTTTTCTTCCTCCTGAGCCTTCTTCATCTCCTTCTCCTTTTCCTCTTCCTCCTGATCCTTCTTCCCCTCCTTTTTCTCCTCTTCCTCTTTCTCCTGAGCCTTCTTCACCTCCTTCTTCCCCTCTTTCTCCTCTTCCTCCTCATTCTCCTCCTCCTCCTCCTTTTCTTCCTCTTCTTCAGAAGAGCTCTGTGTCGTGGTGCCTGATGAAGACGATGTGTAAGGAAACCTGGGTGGAAGTGTTTGTAGCGGGCGAAGCTCAGTCTTGTGCTTGTGTGTAACCGGGACTCTCCATACGCCATCAGGGCTTTGGTGGAGCGTGACTGAAGATTTCTGGGTGATTGTGGGCTTTGAAAGAAGTGTATGTGTTGTGTGTGGCGATTTTGGTTGTAATGTGCTTGGTCTGGAAGATAAAGTGTGTGTGGTGAGTCTGTGTGATGGTTGGAGTGTTACTGGTACATTTGTTGTTTTCAGGGATATTGTTGAGGTTGCTTGTGATGGGGTGGCCATGTGTTGCTGAGAGGTCATGGGTGTGAGGGTTGTTGTGTGCTCAGCGACGTTATCATGTATTTCTGCACTCGTCTGCAGATCATCTTCATCACTGTATTCGTCTGCGTTCTCCTCGTCTTCTGAGAGATGCAATGTTGTGGTGCGTGTATACGTGTTAGTTGGTGTGTGTATCTCGATCAGTTTGCGCTGATCTTCAGTGAGCGTTGTTGGAGTGGTGACCTGCAATGTTTCTGCTATCTGTTCTTCCTTGCTGCTTGTCTTTTCTCCGCTTTCATCTCTATTATCCTCAGAAGACAGCTGTGTTGGAGTGTGTGTATCCTCAGTGTTTTGTATGGCTGGCAGGGTTATTGGAGGAAACAGGATTTGATTATTTGCTGCCCCAGATGAAGTGGATACCAGAGGGATCTGATTGCCTTGAGACATTTTAGCTTCTTCCTCATTTTTCTCAGCATGTGAAGGTCTCTCCACAGTGTCCCTATCTCCATCCTTCCCTCTCGTCTCTTCTGACTCGTCCTTGCTCTCAAACTGTTTGCTCTCCATCCCTGAAGTCTTCAAGTACAAATATGCTGTAGTGTTGTCATCAGGGTTACCCGATGTGTGTGGGGCTGAAGGGTAAAAGGTCATTGCTGTAGTTTGGAGAAGCACGTTGTTCCTATCCTGGAGAACCTCCTCCTCCTCTTCACCTTCATCTTTCTCCAGGTCTCTTGGTAAATCATTGGTCCAGGGGTGTGACTGCGCAGGTGAAACTGCAGTGATGGAGTCTAGGGGATGTGTGTGTGCATTTTCTGTCTCTGACTGAGGTGTGTATGTTGGTGTTTCAGGATTCTCTGTGTCTGTTAACACAATACCATGCAAACATTAAACGTTAAGAAAATCTAAAACAGAATTCTACTCATTCTTATTAATTACATTAATGAGATTATAAGGATAGAATTATTTCAGTCACATGATTACACTTGGCCTAGCACTGTGGTGATATTACCTAGCTGAGCTTTTTTTTTCTTGGCAAATATGTTCCAACTGCTGTAACAAAAAAGAAGCAAAGGAAGAGCCTCGTGCTTCTTCACAACTCGCGTTTTCTCAACTTTTTACTATTTTTTATAGAAAGATCGCTGACACTAAGGTTTATGACTATATGAATACGCATGTCGTAGTTCGGCTAGACGACTCTGACATACTCCAAGCTAAATCCATTAGGTTTTTGAATTATTTTTAACCAGTTTTTTGACACAATTGAATTTCACAAGCATACATTTGCATAACATTTCGATGAACATTTTTAACATTTTTGACACACATTTGTATCTTTGGCCAGTTGCACAACTTCACGTCATTTTAGCATTATCTGTCAGAATCTAATAAATACTGCGCATGCAAACTCAATTTGAAGACGACACGGGAGAAAAAAAGGAACATGTGATCTGCCAGCGCTAACATATAATATTAAATACATAAATTATTTTTAGTTTTTCATCAAAATGTGATTTAATTGCTTTTACTAAATGTTATTTGAGTACGTTTCTAATTACTAGTTTGAATTAGCGAGTGATTATGATCAAATAAAGCTTATTAAAGTGAGATGCTTTACTGGTTTTATAGTACTAATAATCCAGGGTTGGTCCTGAGTTCCAGTGATGATGCAGGGTTTGATTTCTTTCCGACTTCCTACATTATCAAATCATGTTGGATGTAGAGGGGAAAAATGTGCTGAACTTGATTCATTAACATGGAGCTACAGTGCACATTTGAATCAGATAAGATTTCACTGCACGTCTTGTTTCTGGTGTTAAGACTGTATTTTGTTCATATATATTTAAATTACCGTTCACTGGTAAACCTGTAGCATTGTGGGTAGTTGTGGCCAAATAGGCTTCCTTTACTTCTTCCTCTTCAGTTTCATTTCTGAAAGGTGTAACTATTACAGAAACAGGATAGATGTCAAAGTTTTTTTTCTTCTCTTTATTATTAGACTATTAAATATACTATCAATACTAACACTATAAATTAAATGCATATAATATATTTTCTTTAAAAAGTTTTTTTTTTTTTTTTTTTTACCTGATGGACGAATTCCAGAATACTCTGTACCGTAGATCTGGTTCTTCAGAGTCTGATTTGTCAGTAGAATATCCTCAGTGAAGTTGCCCATAGTTCCATTCAGTGTAAAATCCAGTTCTGACAGGAGATACAGCATGAAACAACAAGAGACCAAAGATCTAATGAGAAATCTTATATAATTGTTTAATTACCCCAAAATTCTTCATACACAGAGGAAATTAATACTTTTTTAGCAAAATGCCCTCCAAAATGTTCTTATTTACTTATAGTTACAGTGGAACCTTGGATTGCGAGTAACTCGGTTTACGAGTGTTCCGCAAGATGAGCAAAGATTTTTAATAAATTTTGCCTTGAAAAACGAGCATGTCTTGGTTTACGAGTGCCGAGTTTTCTGACACCGACACACACACATACACACTCTCTCTCGCCTTTACACCCCCCCTCCCCTGCTTCACACAGACACACACACACTGCTCTACACAGAAACTCTTATTTTCAAAGAATAAGGTGCTGGTTCATTTGTTTGTTTGTTTTTTACTTTACAGCAGTGATTCCGTTAGTGTGCGCTCACGCGAGTGTCATTAGAGAGATTTCTTTTTTTCCCGTTAAAACAGTGTTTCCGTTGTGTGTGTGTTTGTTGTGAAACTTAAAAAGCAAGGTGGGGGGAGGGAGGAGGAGTTTTACTGTGTAAGATGAGGCGAGAGAAGGGGCTAATTCCACACACACACACACACACACACACACACACACACACACACACACAAATACACTGTGCCTGCGTGCACAAACAGAAACACTTATCTTTGGGATTTATTTTAACTTTTTTTAAAGGTAAAGTGCAGGTTAATTTGATTATTTTTTTTACCTTATATATTGTATTATTTATTTTTCTGTATTTATTTTTTTGGGCTGTGGAATGAATTATTTGAGTTTTCATTATTTCTTATGGTGTTTTGGAATACGAGCCCGCCTCCGGAACAAATTATGCTCATAATTCAAGGTTCCACTGTATTTATTTTAGAAAGCCTTTGTCAAAAGTACCTAAAATTAAAATTGTATCAGCTTGAAATTGAACACGTTCAGAGTGCAATTAAAACAATATACATTTAAGAGAAATATACAGAAACAAGTGGAAAAATAGAAATAGAAAAGAAGAAAGCAGTATTGATTATAAAATCGTCATTATGAGTGCTAAGCCGGCCAGCAGGACGGATGAAATTTGGCCTGTCTGAGGCACCATTCAGCTCCAGGAGAATTTTAATCAGACAAAATGTAATATGTTTTCTCAGCAGTCAGACTTCAAGCTGTACTGTATACTTAAACTTTATTACATACAGTACAGTAAATGCGCGGTTAATTTCACTGTTAGGGAAAAAAAGACATGAATGTACCAAAATGAAAAATCATGGATGAACAGGAAAGTCAAACAGTTACTTAGGACACAGGTGTCAAATCTTGTCCAGGAAGGGTTTCATTCCAATCAAGAAGCACCCATGCCTGACTCAACCTGTTTAATTAGTTGATCTTGGCTTCAGTATACAGTACTATCAGGTGGGGGTTCTGCTTTGTTGGAACAAAAGCCTGGATTCACACTGGCTGTTTCTGGAGAAGATTCTGGCAAAATTTCAGAGAAGCTCACCAACACATTTGCTCTGTTTGATAAAGACAATACCAACTGCAGTCAGTTTCAAACTTGTTCTGTACACTCAGGAGCATCCTAGCTCGTGCCAATAACTCCCTTCTCTGTCATTTCAAATTATTTGCACGACTAATACCCACCTCACAGACACTGTCCCAGCTGATCTAGACCAATACCAGTCCTCGTCTGAGGACACCATCTCTGTGGCTCTCAATACAGTCCTCTCTTACCTGGAGACACCAGGATGTGTTTGGTTAAAGCTTGCCCCAGTGGACTGATAAATAAGTTCTTGGCCTCCTAAGCCAGAGGTTTTAGGTCGAGTCCCTTCTGGGGTGACTGAGACTGGTCAATGCATAGAAACCATCTGCTGCTAAGATTCGTCTTTCTGCAATTTCCCTTGGAATTAATAAAAATTTATTTTATCTTAAATACCATCAGCTTTGACAAACTTCAATTACTAGGACTAGTAATTTCATATGCAGCTGGATACTGGATTTCCACAAACACTGCCCCAGACTGAGCAAGCACACATCCTACACCCTCACCATGAGAGCAAGTTCCCCAAGGCTAGTTGCTGAGCATTATGCACTTTTTTTCACTTATCCACAAACACTATTGCTACAGTAAGTGTGCAGATAATATAAGGGTCATTGGGCTCATATCAGACAACAAGAGGTGCAGACAAGGAGGGGTTTCAGAAACTAATAGCATGGGGCTCCAACAATAACCTAGTCTTAAATGCCAAAAAGACCACTGAGATAAGTGTGGACATCAGCTTCAGGCTCACCATCACAGCAGACTGCTCCTGGCCTGACATCAGTGGTGAGTAAGGCACAACAACATCTTTATTTTCTTTTCCAACCTCCCCCTTAAAGCTGTGGGTCAACTTCTCCCATTTGCACCACAGAGAGCTTCCTAACAAACAGTTTGACAGTCTGGTAGAGCAGCTGCAACGAAGCCCTTCAGCATATTGTGAAAACATCACAGGACGTTGCTCGCATAAAACTGCCCTTACTGGAACACCTTCACAGTATTTGCTGTGTGAGGAGGACTAAGCATATCACAAAAGGCATTACATACCCAGGACACCATCTGTTTTAAGCTCCACCCATCAGGCAAGAGCTTCGGAACAATCCGTAAATAAACAAAACAAACTGAAAAACAGCTTCTTGCCATAAGTTGTGGTACTACTGAGCAGTACATCAGCCTCTTCACAATGAAGAAACATCAACGGCGTATGTGTAATATTTATTTATTTATTTACTTATGTACGGCAACTACCTGCTTCTGCTTATTCAATGTTTACATTGTATTGTATTTGATCATTAACTGCATTTTATGTTTTGTTTATTATTATTTTATTTTATATTATTATTAATTATTATATTAATATTATTATTATTATGTAGAATCTAAATTTATTTTAGATAAGTATTTTGTATTTCTTTTATATATTTATATTAACTTTTTTAGAAGTATGAGGACTTTAAAAACAAATGAACTACTAGAGATTGACAATGGCATATTTGTTTTGCTTGTATTATATACGCTGTATATGAATATCATCGTTTCGTTATGCATAGCAGAGACAAATATGTGTATTATGTCTTGTAAATTACTAAAAAATGTATTATTATTATTATTACAAGACATCCCCTGTGTATAAAGACTTTGTTGGGTTGTATAGTTATTTTAAGGTTACGTATAGGTACTTTAAAGTCACTGTACCATGCTGTTAGCCTTCTTACCATTAAACATTTCATCCATATCTGAAATCTGGGGTGCTTCTTCTATCCATTCTGAGAGAGGAAAAAAAATTGTAAAACATAGGTGCCAATAATTCTTAGCATTCCTGTGGAAATAATGTAAAAATCCACATGCAGTAAAATTGTGAGCTGTAACATTTACAGACATTCTATGGTTGTATATAAAACATGTTTCTTTATGTTTCAGAATTATCTGTATGCATGTGATCTGTGTGACCCCTGCCCTTGAAACAATAACAGCATTTAAATGTTTTTTCTGTAAAGTCCAACAAGGTTGGAGACAAATTAGAGCAATTTCTTTATGCAATTGATTTAAATCTCAGATACTAATGTGATTTTTTTTCTCTGTTGATTTGGAAGTATCTATGGGCTAGTGATGGGAAGTTTGAATCAGTTTCGTGACTCGGTTCTTTGAACCTCGTTCATCAAAATGGACGAATCTTTTTTTGAGTCATTCAGTTCATTTCGTTCTTTTGATCAGAAATAAAATAAAATGTTACATTTTTACAAAATAGACCCCAACACATCTATACTTGAGAGGTAACTAATCATTTCTGTTTCCTGTACATAACCTGCTACCCTTGCTACCCAGTAGAAAAAGAACGAATTACTCTCTGAGACTACTCGTTCTTCTGAGTTATGTTAAAGGCTTGTTCAAAAAGAGGGAATCATTCATGAATGACCCATCACTACTATGGGCAAGTCTGAACCTCCTGACCAAGCAACTTACAATAAGTATCTTAATGCATAGCAGAATTAATAATGCAGTCAATCTCCCCTGAACCACCAACTACAGAACAGTCCTAAAACATGGCTAATCCACTGTGGCAATCAGGTGTGGTTTCTTGCATTCAGTCAACTTTGATGCCACACATGCTGATGGTGTGCATTATGAAAATTTGTGGTCGCATCTGGTTACAATACATCATACTAAGCACCATGTTATGAAACTAATGTTAAAAAGTTTATCATAAAATTTTACAACCACAAAAATGAGCAACACCATGCAATCTAATCTTTGGATTAGTTTTTCTGGCCAGCCTCCTCTTCGCTGTGTGTGGTTCAGTTCCTGGCAAATTTCGAGCTGGTTAATTGTATCTTTAATTGCTTGTGTGTCTTAATATATATTACCTGATTTGTATATCTCTTGTGTTGAAAATGCCTTGTATGTTTTCATGACAACAGTAACAAAATGATTTTACACGTATGAAAAAGAACAAGTTGTTTAAAAAAAAAGTTACTACAGAGTGGATACAGAAATATAGAAAAATAAAAATGTATAACTTTTTAAAAAGATTATTTTTTAAACTACTATCACCCCTGAGGACACCTGCAAATATTTTTGTAAAAGTATTTAAAAATTATTAATGGAACCATACTGTAGCTAAAGCCAAAAGGTGGGGAGATGAAAGGTGGTGGACAATCCTGTAAATCTCATGTCTCCACTTACCCCTCTTTAGAATAAATTCTGCTAAATAACCAGGGTTCCAGGGTTAAATCACAAATAGCGTAACATGGAAAGCTACAGTACCAAGTAGTGCCCCTGATCAGGGGTTTAAAATGGATTTGGGATTCAGCCTTTTGTGTAAAGCGAGTTAGCTTTGTTACTCATGTAAGCCATGAACAAAGCAATGAGGTGAGTCATGAACCTTGCAGCGGAAGCTTGCGCTCATTGTAACTAGCAGTAATGAAAGATCGAAAAACAACATGGAACATGGTTTAGAGGCAATTTGGAAGGGTTTGTTTTTGCCAGGCAGCTGCTCTCCCTTCTTTCCAGAACTGTGTGTCACCACTGAATCATGGGTGTCCTCAATAAAGAAACATGCTTTTTATTTTTCATTCAAAGTACATAGAGAAAATAAGAAAGAAAGAAAAAAGCCGTTTTTTGTTAGAATTAATCTCCTATTTGTTTCATGGGATTAGGTAGAGGCCAGTATTGCTTTAAAGTTATGATGCTCCTGGGTGTGTTTATTGAACTTTCTAAAAATAAAGATTTCTTTATGTGACCTAAAAATGTCCCTCATATGTAAAGGTCAATGTTTTAATTTCCTTGGGCTGGTGTGTGTGTGTGTGTGTGTGTGTGTGTGTGTGTGTGTGTGTGTGTGTGTGTGTGTGTGTGTGTGTGTGTGTGTGTGTGTGTGTGTGTGTGTGTGTGTGTCTGTGTGTCTGTGTGTGTGGGTGTCTGTGTGTGTGTGTGTCTGCGTGTGTGTGTGTGTGTGTGTGTCTGTGTGTCTGTGTGTGTCTGTGTGTCTGTGTGTGTCTGTGTGTGTGTCTGTGTGTGTGTGTGTCTGTGTGTGTGTCTGTGTGTGTCTGTGTCTGTGTGTCTGTGGTGTCTGTGTGTGTCTGTGTCTGTGTGTGTCTGTGTCTGTGTGTGTCTGTGTCTGTGTGTGTGTGTGTGTGTGTGTGTGTGTGTGTGTGTGTGTGTGTGTGTGTGTGTGTGTGTGTGTGTGTGTGTGTGTTTTCAACCTGTTCTGTTCTCTTCACGGAGCATGGTGTTGTTATAAGAAAGACCTGTCAGAGAAAAAAAGGAATGTAAGGACAAGAAATGCAAATTTTTCAAAACAGTGAAAGAATGGAAAGTTTATTGTGCAAAATGTCCCCATGCCCTTTCCCTGTCAAAAGTTTGAAAGCACTTTTTTTTTTACTGAATAAAATACCATTTTCTTCGTGACTTTAGCCACATGTATAAGGTTTACGTAGTCTATTTCTGTGGAACAATATTATGCATACTTCATAACACAATAAAGAATGACAGTGAGGCCATACATTCAATAGAAAGTATTGCAATAACCACCATACTTATAACTACTGCATAGTTTCTCATTCTTTATATTAAATTATGTTTCTTTATATGAAATGTCAGTGATGCTGTGCCACAGAGATGCTTTGAGCTTACCAGTGGTATGTAGAAGTGATATGGAAACACCCATCTATCGTTCCATCAGTTTCCTCCCAGAGCAGTAGGTTTGGGTAAAAGTGCAGTGACAGTTCCATTACACTCAGCACTGCCTTCTTCCATAACAGAGGTTTCTGAGCTTTTACTCAGTTTTTAAGTTATTGAAAACATTTCAAAAGGTAATAGTAGTATGCAAAAGTCTTGAGCTACCCCTTGAATTTATTCATTCATCTTGGCTTATCCTGTACAGAGTCGCGGGGCCTGCAGGCTATCCACCGTGGACAGGGAGCCAATCTACGTATCACACAACACGCAATTGGGAATCTCTAATTACCCTAATCTGCATGTCTTTGGACAGGGGAAGAACACCTAAGGATGAAATCAACCTCTAGAGGTACAAGGTCATAGTGTAAACCCCCACGCCACTGTGCCACACTCTTGGTTCTCCTAAATGAATTGAATTACGTATAATTAATTAAAGATATAGAATCTAATTATTTACTGCAACAAGCTGGAAAATGCCTAAAGGCACAATTCAAATATTGGTTCATTATGTAACAACCACAGCAGCAACCTCATTTCCTCTCTTGTCTGTTCCAACCACTCAGCATTCAGCATCACCAGCATACTAATACCTGATCATCTGTCATCATATGCACCTGTTTACCACTGGTTCATGTCTTAAGTTAGATGGGTTTTATGCTTAAATGACTCATACAGTAGATCACTGTGTGGCTTAACAAACTAAAACCATTCCTCTGAAACAGGTACAGGGACAAAAAAAAAAAAGACCTTCAGGAAGCCTGAATAACTATTCCTCAAGACTATATTAAAATACGAGAAAGTCTAGCTCTTTGGAAGCAAAATGTGAAGAAATGAGGGGTAACTCAAGACTTCTATACAGTCCTGTATCTCCAAAAGTATTGGGTACTATATGCTCTGACCAACAAACCCACACCCAGGTTAGCTTTATTTTGTCTGAGTCCATCAATTCATCTGTAATCACTTGAATTTATTTTGTTTCCAGGAACACTTTTGTGACCCACAAACATACTTTTGATCTGATAAGATATGCTTGAGCAAGAAAAATGTTTGTGTCAGGTGCAGTACTGAGAACCAGACTCTTACCTGTAAGTCCTTGGCTGTATAAGTCCTTTGTCTCATGCCGATTTGGAAGGACAAGTTGTGAGTTGTTGCCAATGCAGGCTATGGCTTCTTGATCACACAGACAGAACCCTTGTTCACACACATCAAGTGAATCTAGAGAACAAAAGCAAAATTATCATTTTACAATATTACGAACCTAATTTTAACAAATATGTTAGTGTGAACCAAATATAGAAAAAGAAAAAGAAAAACATAATGAATTTGAAATGTGTGTGTACCACAGCTGTTGTTGGTGAGATGAGAACATGTATAATTGGTGTATGCCTGTGGAGTCTTTCTGCAGTGTATTGCTTCTAGTTCACGATAGCATCTTTGATGGTCAAAACAGCACCTACAGTATACAGTATCACACACACACACACACACACACACACACACACACACAATTGTGAGTTTAATTGATTCATTACCCACACCATTACTTCACATATTGTTCTAGTTCATCTCCGAACCCTGTCTCACCAGTCGAGTGTATCGCTGGGTGCTGGAGTGTGTGTTGTGTTGTCTTGGATGCTTATGTAGCTGCAGTAACGTCTCTGGCCTTGAAGATCAGCTGGACATACACCAGTCTCACACTGCATCCTCACAGCAAACTCGACCAAAGACGGCAAATTATCAAACACTGCATAAAGCCAGTTAAACTGCTCTCCCAGACAATCTTCAACACACACACACACACACACACACACACACACACACACACACACACACACACACACAGACACGCACAAATACAAACACTCAGCAGAATGATTATCATTCTTCATCCTTTTGATGGAGAGTTTACAGAAGAAACCACTTTTAAATGCACTTATTTATATACGGTTTAGTGTACAGTAATGGACTTACTTATCAGGAGATGCTCTGTGTTGAGGTCATTTGTATCTGGGCAGAACATGTAATTACTTTGCACTGCAAACAAGTGGATAAATAGAATATTCATTTATATTTACCGCAAATATATTCGATTAATATATATATATATATATATATATATATATATATATATATATTTTGCATTCTTACCATTTTGGAATGTGGCTAGTAGGAACACTGATAGTACCAGCATCGTTGACCTATAATACATTAGACAATACATAAAGAGTTCATGTAGTTAAGATGCTTACTTAAGGAACGATATATATTGCTAAAAGTTTGTGGACATGAATGTGTGAATTTGTGGGTCTTCCAAAAAATGTTGACACAAAGTTAGTAGCGCAAAATTGTCTACAAGGTTTTTGCCTGTTATATGATTACAATTTCACTGGAAGTAGTATGTGTTCTATCATAACATACTGTATGTGCATATGCACATATGTTCTGTAAAGAACTGGTTTGCCAACGCTGGAGTGGAAGAATTTGAGTGGTCTGCATAGAGCCCTGACCGAAATGCGAAGCACATGTGGTCAGGTGTCCACAGACTTTTGGAAATATATTCTGCATATACTGCACACAGCTGTTTCTTGTAAAGCATTGCTCTTAATCTAGTGTTATCCAATTCTCTCCGTCCCACTGTGGGCTTCCATAACCTGAATTATTTTGTAGATGTTATTAAACAGCTGTCCATCCTTGGTCATTTGTGTAATTTCCGGCCTCTCCTGTACCCATTTGACCATTTTAGAGAGATTAAAGGCCACCTGTTGCTGAAATGTAACCTTGATAACTACTCTTCTTGCCAATCATTTAGTCGGAAGCTATTCATTTGTATTTAGAGCCAGACTATCGAACAGCTAAAATGTTGTTGGTGATTGTTTTTGTAGATACCTATAATTAAAATCAACAATGCATAAAACAAAAGGCATTTTATATGTGGAATAAAGAAAAAAGAAGCATTTATCTTCAATCTTTTCTTAAAAATTTAATGCAGCACTTCAAGTACATGGGAGACTTTAATCATTCAGTCCATGAAGGCCCTCTAGAAGGAAACTAGAGGAAATGAAAGTCTACAACATTGGTTTGAAGCATGAAACGTTTCTTGACCTTGTTAGCTTCTTGTGAGCTTTTCTACTATCGATTTTGTGTGACTGGTGAGTACTGGACTTTTATATGCCTCCCGTTAAATATTCCGTTAAATAACACTGAAAAAATGATTTCATGGCACATACAGCATCCTCACTGGAGGTACACAGTCCTGATGTTGGTACTGTATAACACACCTCACTGTTAATAAATAATTATTTGTTATCCTACCCATACCAGACTTTTTTTTTTTTTTTAATGCTGCTGTTTCTTTTATTGCTGTTTTTGTTACTGTTATCAGGTTTTCAGCAGATCATTCACACCGGACACACACTGCTGCTAACGTGAACCCTGAGGATTATGTGTTTTTTGGTCTGCAAGCCAAGGTGTTCCAGAAAAACAAGAAAATGTATCAATGCCGCAGTTGTTTTTAAGGAAAAAATACATCTAAGCAAAAGACCATTTAATATATTCCTTAGACATGAAGTGAGTGCTCAAGCATAAAGAACCACATTATGCAAACTAGTCTCTTAATTATTTTGCATGAGATAGGGAAACTTATTTAAAAGTATTTAAGTATCTGCAGACAGCTGTTAATAAAAAGTTATGCTGAGCTTCCCACCGGAAAATGGAAATGACAATGGGTACAAAAGGTATCTAAATATTTAAAGGGATAGTGTCATGTTCACATTCGATCATTGGCTGACCATTGGCTGTTTGAGAGTGCCAGAGCTAGCTAGTATATAGTACCTGAGAAGAATGTCCTGACAAAAGAAGTGCAGTTTTTATTTCCTGACAAAGAATTGCTATGGGTCTATGCTTGAGCTTTATCTTGTCCACAATCAAATTGGACACATTACTGGATTCCATGTGCAAACACATAAACAATGAAAATTACTCACAAATGCAGTGCTTTTAGTGGACTTTTAGACTATTTGACATGCTCATACCTCATTTCCCACCATTTATCTACTATTGATTACCAATATCCAATGAAGTTAAAGCATGGGTATGGCAACATGAAGAATCATTCGTGTTTAATGAGATGAGCTGGTGCCTTAGAAATAGTTCATAGAATAGTGGCAATCTAACAGCTAAATTCAGATTACACTAAATTAGCACTTTATTAGAAGCACCTGTATGTCTACTCATTCATGCAGTTACTTAATCAGACAATCATGTAGCGATAAAATAATCCTGTAGATTTGAGTAAAGTTAACATCAACCATTAGAAAGGGAGGAAAAGTGATTATTCACTGTGGTGTGATTGTTGGTGCCAGACAGGGCTGATTTAACGATTTCTAAAACTACCGATTTTCTTGTAATTTTCCACATGCAAGAATCTCTAACTAGTGTTTACCGAGAATTTTAAAAAAGTAGATAGTAAGTAGCAGTTTTGTGGATGGTAATGCCTTGTTGATTAGATAGGTCCACGGTCTGGTTCAAATAGACAAAAAGGCATATTGCAGAAGACCATGTCAGGTTCCACTTCTGTCAGCCCAGAAAAAGCTGAGGCTAATTAAACACAGACATAGACTGGCCTGATGAATCTCAAATTCAAGGCACACAGATGGTCCAAAGAATTTGGCACCAGCAGCATGAACCCATGGACCCGATCTGTCTCGTTTCAACAGTCCAGGCTGCAGGAGGTGATGTGATGGTGTGGGGAATATTTTCTTGGCACAATTTGGGCCAATAAACACCAGTTAATCATCATGTATTGTCATAGCCTAGAGTTTTGTTGCTCACAATGTGTACCCCTTCATGGGCAATTTACCATTTTCTGATGGTTTCCAGCATGATATCAGATTACAATGTGATGTTCACAGATCAGAATATCAAAGGAATGTCTCCATCATCTTATGGAATCCATGACATAGAGAATTAAGGCTGTTTTGTTAAGGCTGTCTGAGCACGTACAGGCCATCACCAATATTATTACAGTTTTACTCAGTAAGTGATTGGTAAGTGTATATAAAGAATACATGAAGACATTCAACCAGTATGCGAGGTGATTTGGTGATTACTGCTTTAAATGTCCCAATGAACTGGAAACATTAATACTCAATAAATGTTTTTTAAAAAGGTTGCACACTGAGTGGCATGCCAGTCTATAACATGGCACCATGTTACAAGCCCTAAAAGATGGGTGACATACCAAGAACCCATCTTGAGTCTTCAATTATCTGCTGTGCCTCCATACCATGAAGATACAGCATGGTGAAATGATCTTCAGTGGTATCAGTTGAAATGTCACCAAAGGAACAAAAATAATTTACAGAAATTTTGGTATTTGAACATTTTTTTGGTATTGATCAGTCTGATTAGCTATTGCTTATATATTGTTATATTAACAAGTGTGTTAACTTATTTTACCATCAGTTGGTATACCTTCCATACACCCATGTAAGCCTCCCTCACATACAGTACTATAGTACACTATACTGTATATTAGGATAAAGAATGATAAAATAAATATTTTTTTACTCATGTATATGATCACATGACATGTTACAGCTGTGGTGGTCACCTTTCAAAGTGCATATCTTATTAGACTAAAACATATCAAACCTAGCAAATATTAACTGAATAAAAATGCTTTTTTCTCTTAAAAAAAAAAATATATATATATATATATCCACCAGAGTATAGCCTTTTTGAACACGATCTACAGTATATGATGTGAATATGAGTTTATAGAAGCTGCAACTGCAGACACAACTGACTTTTGTTGCTTTGCTTCTGTGTGTCACATCTTTCACAATAGAGCAAAACTAAAAATGTGAAAAAGTACATTGTAGTAAACAAATGGAGAAAATCGCTACACTACTCAATATAGATGTTGTAAAGTCAAATGTGGCATTCTTACCTGAGATGCTCACACCTGCAGCAAACAGTTGAAGTCTGGCAAGAAGCGGAATTCTACAGTAATTTTATACCACAGGTATGTGTGTGTTTGAAGGTGGGTCATAGTAACAAAGGGCCATTTAGGGCAACTGCAGAGGTCAAAGGGCAGGGGCGATTGTCATGGTAACAGGGCCAGATCAGCTATCTGCACGCATCAAGAGAGTGTGCATCAAGTCACACAACTACTCTATTGTGTTTGTCTATTTTGGTGTTGGTACTCTCAATCATGATTTAATCGACAATTTGTTTACAGTCTGCCTTCTAGAAAAAAAAACATACTGTACTGTATATGTCGCAAGGGCTATTTAATGCATCAGTATTGTGTCTGTATAGTGCACTTGCATGTTTGTGTGTGTGTGTGTGCACGTGTGCATGTGCGCATGCGTGCTTGCAGAGGAAGCAGGGTCAGTGATGTGTGTACGCTAATAATGGCCCTTTGTGCTCATCAGGTCACACACTCACAGCAGTGCCCAAGAATACACCAACACATTTTCATTCAACCACAGAACAAAAGTTATGCTTAGTGATTTTGCATGTTGTTTGCTTTTTTTCCCCTGAGAAGCTCTTGTGCCTCTGATGTGCTTTGTTAAGCCTTTTGGTTCTCTCTAAGGAGATGTAATAGCCACTTTGGCATGATTAAGAATCTAATGAAAACAAACCAGTACCCAAATGTTAATGACTTGATTTACTTGCAACTCTCTCAAAGTAAAAAAAAAAAAAGGCTTGCAATACAAAATAAAACAAATCACAACATTTTTTTATTGGGATTTTTTTATGTCTTTAAAACACTGGTTTAAAAAGGGGGGGGGGGGGGAGCAGTTGTCAGGGGTCTAGCTGGTTGTAGTTGCTAGACCGGCTGATGTTGCCGTGGGCATAAAGGTAGGCATGAAGGCAGAGGGGTTCAACAGAAAGTCTTTTATTTAAACAAACAACTCAAACAGAACAAATGAACTAAAACAAACTCAAACTAAAACTAGGGCTCAGGAAAAACACAGGAACAGGAAGGGATCTGAACACAGGGGACCAGGAGCTGACACGGGAACTAGGAGCTGACACGGGAACTAGGGATGAGGAAACATGGAGACGGAGCTAACTAAAGACACAGAGGGGAACGAGAGACAGGACTGGAGGCACAGAGACTGGAGAGACCCGACTAGGGGCACAGAGACTGGAGAGACAGGGCTAGACAGGAGACAGGGCTAGGGGCACAGAGACTGACAGGAACTAGACTAGCTGGGTTAGTAGCTACATGTTGTACTGGGGACACTGGAGGCTGACCTAACCGGGTTAGTGGCTAATGGGGTTAGTATTGACCTAGGGGACCGGAAGACAAAAGGCAGGGCACACATGAGGCTATACCAAACTAGCGGCTAACCTACTAGTGACCAGAACCACTAGCAGTCACTCCCACTAGAGATTAGCCTACTGGAGGCTAACCCTACTAGCCATCAAGGCCTACTAGCGGCTAACCCTGCTAATGGCTAAGCACTCATGTGGCTACACATACAAGGGAAATAAACCAGAAGACAAAACAGTACTTACACAGGACACAGGAGGAGACACAGCCTAACTATACAGTGAACAGAGCAGCTCCATGTATCCACAGACACAAGGAACATCAAGAAAACAAAACTAGAGCCCTCTGAAAACAAAGGTTACAAAACATAAACCAAATATAAACTTAAAGTAACAAAAATGAATGCCCACATGACGGTAATACAAACAAACACACAAATAATGCTCGACCCAGTTTCCCAGAACAAACTGCTATTTATAGAAGGTTTTAATGAGCCACCTCAGTTCAGGTGAGTCTCATCACCTGACTGAGGTGCCTTCTGGGAAACTGAGTCAACCAACAAGAACTACACAGACAGACAGACAGACATGAACAGTGACCTCTAGTGGAGGTTCCTAACAGCAGTTTAAGGGAGACAGATTTCATTTATCTGTAACTACATACTGTATTATTGCCACTTATGTATTATTTAATGTTTCCCATAATTTTTTCACACAATGACATGTGAGTCAGCCAAGTTAATCTCGACTGTGTTAATAGACAGTGATTTGCCACACCTGGTTGCCATGACTCCTATACCATGAAATACTGTCTGTAAGATCTCTGTGTTCATTGTGTCTCCTTCTGTAGACGATATTTAAGCAATTCATCTGCGTGTGCCACTGGATTGATGAAAGAACTCACACTCTACAGTATATCATGTACATTACATATCAGGACATTGCATGCAACATGGCTATATGTGCAAAACTTTAAAAAATTAACGGTATTGGTAATGAGTCGTCTAGTTCCTCTGGATGGTTCCGTTTAAGTGCTACCTGGCACATCAGGCAATGGATATACATCCACCGTTTCTGTGGCAGTTATTTCCTCTGCTGGAGCAATAATCTCAATCCTTAAGTTTATGCCTATTAGTCTATCTGCTTTTCAAATCCTAGTTTCACCTAGTTTCACCTTCTATATGAATTTAAGTACATATAAGAGCAATGTGTGTGTGTGTCTGTGTGTGTGTGAGGAGATTAGGCAAATGTCCAGCCACACTGGCTGTAGGATCCATCTATACTTTTGCCAAGGCAGTCTTTACACTAGCCTGTAGCACTGCTACCTCCTGCAGTGTTGAGCTACCAGCACTCTCTGCCAAAGTGAGCTTCAAGTTCATAAAATGAACCTCCTGCCAACTTTGTTCCTGATGTTGCAACACAATGAAAGAGTTTCCAGTTTTCTTCCTCGTGATTCCAGACGACATGCAATGCCAAGTGATCAAGTCAGGTACAGAATTATGTAATGTAGCTGTTAACTTGTTCTCTAATGAGCAAGGCAGAGAGATAACATGAAGAAGAAACCCTAAGAGTAACTAGACCCAGTTTGTGATCGGTGAGAATGCAAAAGAAATAACATGAGGAACATGCAATCCTGGAGCAGAAGTTTCCCTCCATTCATCCACCTTTCTCCCCATCGTATCAGGTACTTTCTTGATCTGATGTAATATAATGATCACATTATATCCTCTTGCATTCCAGACAACTAGTGTACCTGTGGTTACATACCATAAATATGCCAATGCAGGGATGGCAGATGTAGGTCCTGATTCGAATCTGGCCCAAACACTGCATGTTTAAAAGTGAGATAATTAGTTGCCCGTGTCAGGCTCATGTCACATGACATTTTTATCACAGTTTTCCTTATAGCACGTCGTCTTCCTTGCTTATCAAGAGTCTATATGGACAAATGTACTGTATGTGGAGACCTGTCCATCAAACCCATATGTGCTTCATTTGCAAACTTTTGCCACAAAGTTGAAAGAAACAATTGGGATTTCTTTGTACAGTATGCTCTAACATTAAGATTTCTCTTTCATTGGAATTGTGTAAGCTTTGTGCAATTGTAAAAATTTTTTTTGAAGAATTTGAGCATGAATGTTCTGTCTAGTGTCTGTCCTCCGCACACGGCAACAGTGCTTGACCTCATAATACTCTTGTGCTGAATAGGTAAATTCATATTTATTTTTTAATTTACAAACGTCCACCTACCAAGTGAGCCATTATGGGCTTTCAAAAATGGCTTTAGGCTGTTTGCGCCTACCATTGACATGGTCTAAACTAAGCATTGCACTATAGCTTTACATATTGTGCATTATAGTATGCAATTGTGGAAGGTACTGTAATGTTTTATAATCCTACTATTTAATGATATGCAGAAGAGAATAGGTCTTCCTTTTCCACAGTGTTTCTTCTTTGTATCATCTCAAAAATCCTCAGTGACCATCATAAACTCATGAGCATTGCTTGAAGACATGACACTCACAGAGGTCCACACTACTGGTACCTGGACAGTTACAGTGTCTGGGTTGCTATTAACAAAGACCCCTGGTGATGCTTGCTGCCCCTGGCGATTAAAATGCTACTTTTTCTATGTAATCTTAGTTGTGTGAAATACAAACCTCAGGGCTCCATGTTGTTCAGAACCATGAAAATTCATGACTTTGTTGGACATGTTTGGGATATGCACATGCTGTAGGGAGTTATCCAGACTCTTACCTCTGATGATCAGCTGGGGTTTATAAAAGCACAGTGCAATATATGTTCTATTATTTTAACAACTTTAGACAACAAGTTAAAGACTTTGTTTTGCATCATCTAATTATATATATTGTACTGTAATTGCAAAAACATAACAACTATATATTCTATCGAGGCAAACATAAAATATCATAGTAATTAGTTATAAAGGTTGGCTTGCTAGATAGTCAGAAAGTCTGAACAGAAATGACTGCTTTAATGAACAGATTCAAATTTATTCAACAAGTGTATTAGGCAATAAATTACACATAAAAGCAGTAGAACAGTAAAACTGTAGTGGTGACCTCAGTGGATATATTCTTCTCCCAATATGTCATCCTGTAAAAATTTTTGCAAACTGCTCTCTCTCTCTCTCTCTCTCTCTCTCTCACTCGCTCTTTTCCTCCTTTTATAGGTGAAAGGGTTCAGGGATCCGGTCTGTTGCTCGGTAACAGTCTTGCAGGGACATCGTGCTCTTCTCACATTTTAACACACATCTTTGCCAAGCACTTCTGCTTCAGACCTGTGCATGTGTGTGTGTGTGTGTGTGTGTGTGTGTGTGTGTGTGTGTGTGTGTGTGTGTGTGTGTGTGTGTGTGTGTGTGTGTAAATATATTATTTAAAAGTGTTTCTAAGAGTGGATTGAAGTGGTGTTGCTTCCTAAGTCCCCCCCTCTCTTTGTCACACACACACACGCACACACACACACACACACACACACACACACACACACACACACACACACACACACACACACACACACACACACACACACACACACACACACACACACACACACACACACACACACACACACACACACACACACACACACACACACACACACATCTAAGCTGACCTTTGATATAATTAGTCACGCCTGGTGTTGTTTAATGAGAAATTCTCTGTTCCTTTCTCTCAGACACACATTTTAATGTGTGCAGATTCCTACATGTCTTATTAAAAACTGAATACACTCATATATGCTCTACATATAATTCTCTTTAGCCAGGTAGTATGAACCTTGTGCATGTGTGTTTGACAGAGGATGTTAACACTGAGGTGTAATATTTTCTTAATATTCAAAGAAACTGATAGAGGTAGAAGGCAAAGCAGAAGAGAGGTTTAATTACTTTGGTCTCATAATCTGTCGCACTGCAGCAGCTGTGTGCTACGCTGTAATGCCCAAACTGTTGCTGATTTTTGTTCACCTTGATTAACCCGTTATCTATGGCAATATGCCTGTTAGGTATCTAAAGCAATGCATTTTCAGACATTTAAATGGAAATCTTTTATTGTAATGGATGTTTTGAGAAACATTAGCTACATGAATGGGTGTTCTTTTTTTCTTTTTTTTTTGTGGCACAAGCTGTGTTTGTAGATATGGCTTATCATAAAGCACTCAGACTCAGAGAGCACTATAGCAAGTTGTGCTTTTAAACCTGCAGAAATGAATCATGAATAAATAAATTGACTTATAAGTAAGTAAGTAAGTAAGTAAGTAAGTAAGTAAGTAAATAAATAAATAAAATTCCCTTAAAAGTCCTTAACAAATGTGGTGACTCTCTTGTAGATATGACTGCCACATGGCTCATTTTATGAATATAGATTTTTTTAAAAATGCAATTAGAAAACAAAAACATTTACAAAAAAACATTTACACTTATATATACTGCATATATACACTCTATATATTATATATAATTAATCACACTGTTTTCTGCATGATTGATTTTTAACATTAATATAATTAATTTACAAGTTATTTTTAAATACAAACTTCATTATCATAATAGTTTTTATATGAATGAATTCTATTTCATTAGTTTGTCCTCTTAATTTAATACGATTTCAAATGTATTATTTTAATCATATTTGTTTGATGCCATTTGTTTTTCACTTACATCTATCACCTGTGACATATACTCCAATCAGCCATAACATTATGACCACCTAAGTTTTGGGTTTCCCTTGTGCAATGGGGTCGCTCTGAACCCGCGGGGTCTGGCTCCACAGGGCCTCCGGTGGTGGGCTGTAGTGTTTGGCACCAGGACGTTGGTAATGTATCCTATGTATGCATGCCCTTGATCCTGTCACAAGTTTTCTGATGTTTTAGTTGGTGTTCAGTGTTGTTCAGTTCACCTGGTGGTGATGTTAATGTTATGGCTAATTGAGGTAATTATTTATTTATACAGTAATTTATACACTTGAGCAAATCCAAATTGAATTTCAATGAAAGGCTGATGAAGAGAAAGTCAATCAGTTATAATATATAGTTATGTAAGTAATATATAATATTTGCAAATAGTAGCGCATTCATTTCCCCAGCACTATTTTTTTTTTAATAACTTATTGGACAATGTGTTTCACTTGATAAAGAAATATCTCTGAAACATAACACTAAATTTCATGAGTATATAGTACATTTAATTAGTTCGTCCTCTTAAATTTGTCTTAAGGGTAGGGGGGGGGGGTGGTAGCAGTGCGATTTTAGTTTTTCCTAAATTTCCTGCAGCTTAAGTCTGCTGTTTGTCTTCTCTTCTATTTTCTGTTCAACTTGCTAATCTTTTATTTCATATTGTTGTTAGTTTTATTTATTTCCTTGTTTGCATGTTTTTATTTGCGTGTTTATGCTTGAATCTTGTTTTTTCAGCACTTACTCTTGGAGAAGCTGAGTCTTCTTACACGACTACAGACTTCCACTGTGTGCTTTTCATACCAGAAATGGCTGTCTATGCAGTACCTGTGGAGAACAACAAGGAGATGATCTTCCAGGTGTATTTCCAGGTGTAGGGTACAAACTGTTTGTGGCTGTATGCTTGAGGCTGTATGCGTGTATATTATCACTCTGTGGAGAAATTTTGCAGGTTACCTCTGCAGACTAGTTTTCTGGCTGAAACCTCTGCAAAGACACTGCGAGAAGAACTTGCACAGCTCGAACACACATGGCTGCAGCTTTGTTGAGCTGACCGTAGGATTGTTCACACTCAGAGCCTCATCCAGAGTTTCTTTCTGGTCCTTTCTCTGGCTTCCTCTATAGATCAGCTCGGATTGCCATGGGCAACCTGTCGGAACAGCACAGAATCTCCCATAGCAACGGAAATGTCAACCTTGTGTGTAGAATTAATCTCTTGGTCTTTGGCACAGGCAAAGGCATAAACAGTAAAAAAAAAAAAAAAAAAAAAAAAAAACGGAATTGGGAACATTGCTCATGCAGAGATACAACATTTCCGTGGAGTTACCTTCTGATCTTGCTCTTTGACTTTCTTAAAACTTGCCTCCTTTTGGTTCCACACTTGTTGTTAGTCTAACATTCGCAATTCCCCAAAAAATCTGTCTACGTCTTTGACTTCCATCTTCAGTTGATAGTCTTACCCTGTAGATACTGAAGTGACTGCTCTGTGCACATCCCAGGGTCCCTATTTACAACATTATGATTGTAACACATCATTCTCATCTCCTTCACTCTGGTGTTGCCCTGAAGATGATGGATTCTGACTGAAGATTTCACCCTTCTTGTGTATCACCATCACCAATTTTTGCAAAGCTGCTTTGGAAAAATGTCTATTCTTAAAAGTGCAGTAATAGAATCTTGTTTCATTTAATATGTTCTCTATTTTATAATGCCTACTTCATGTTCTTACCCAAAATATCCTTAAAAAGGCAACACTGTGATGACCCCTCACTTACCTAGAAGAGGCTATTAATTCCAGGACTATTAAAGAGAGACGTTGTCCTTGAGCAAAGCCCTTAGAATTTGGATTGGACTCTTCATTATTTCACCAGAAACGAGGTTAGTGACTTCATGTGTACAATGTACTCTGTAACCTGCTGATTTTAAGCCATGCCCGGGGAAATAGATTCTCTGTGCTTCAGAAGTCATTTTCAGTGTTTTTTTTTTTTTGTGTATAATTGGAGAAGCTATGAAGTGCTTGTGCCCCCTTGTGGGCTTTTACAGGAATATTCATGAGGGACTTCTCTCTCTTTATGTCTAGCTTTATTTCCTGACCCTCACGCCATCAAATATGTGCATAGAAAACAAGCAACTAGGTTGTGACACAAAGTGAAAGAGATGGACTATGTTTGGACTTTTAAAAATGTACACTTTTTCTGACCCTGCCACTTCTTTTCTAGGGTATCTGACAGTGTTGCCATCATCACCACCATCCTGCCTCCAGTCAAATCATAACATAAGTATGGAAGCAATCAGATTTACCTCACCTGGGCACCACTGAACTGGCGCAGTGAAAGTGAAGTGAAACCAAAGGTCAGTTTTATTGCAATTCAGCTAAGCTGGTACATGGTGTTCTTAAGCATCACCCTGCAAAGCAACCAGCACATCTGATTCAACTCATCAGCAAGATTTTTTTTCTGAAGTGGGTGTGACTGAGCAGGGAAAACACTAAATGTACTGGACAGGGGGGTCCTAAAGGACCAGGCTTGAGAACCACTGTCTTACAAGAAGAACTTCTTCTATTTTGGTCAACCAGTGGATAACTTGGTTTGTTTTAATTGTTGGTCAGTTTCAGGAGTTCTGGTCTGTTAGTTGCGGCACAGTGGCTTAGTGGTTAGCACTGTTGCCTTACACCTACAGGTCCTGGGTTTGATTCCACATCATGTATGTGTGCATGGAGTTTGAATGTTCACCTGTGCTTGTTTTCACTGAGCTTCCTCCCACAGTCCAAACACATGCAGATTAGGCTAACTGCCATTTCCAAATTGCCAATAATGTGTGAATGTTGACCGGAGGTCCTACCACGGTTGTAGAAAATGGGGAATAAATACAATTTATGTCAAGTGAAAGTGAACCACACCATTGCCCTCCAAGGTCCCAACCTACAGAGGTTCCTAGATCGATGGATGGCCTGTGAGTGATACAGATATTTTGCTATACTACTAGTTCACTATACAAAATATATACAACCATGCCTGGTGTGGTAATGATGATGAACATGAAATAATCTGAGGCTCATTTTTGCACAACTGCAATTTTTACTAGGCCATAATCGAAAAAAATAGAAAAATTATAGTGTTAAGTGTCATGTCAAACTGGGACTTGTGAAGAAATTTCACAAGTACAAGCATTTTTTTCAAGGACTGTATGGTGATAAGACTCTCAGCTGCAGTAAAACATTTTAAGACCCATGAATGATGACGCATTTGTCCATGGGAACTGTTCACAACAAACACCACTTGCACATTACAGGAACTCGGCTGGGAGTTATTGTCACATCCCCTGTACACTCCTGATCTCGCTCCACATGATTTAACGGGCCATTTAAAGGTTTAAAAGGTCTTCCTAGGAGGCCAGCATTTCAGATATGAAGCTGGTAGTGGGGTGTACGGGGAAAACTTTCCACATAGATGGTATCCAAGCACTAGTGATACCCTGAGATAAGTGCATTAGTGTAGCAGGGGATTATATAGAGAAAAAAAGGTAGTTTTTACTACTGTGTTCTGTTATTCTGCACAAACAGACGTCCTGGTTTGACCTGCACTGCCTTTGTAAATGGGCTTTGGTACTCCGAGGTACTCTCCGAACACTTACGTCAAGCGTCAGCAAATTGCCAGAAAGACACACAATGCCTTCACTGAATAATAAAATTAACAAAAGCGTAGGAAACTAAATATGAGCGAAAATGGAAGGTTTAACAAATCATTTTTTTTAAATGTGGAAGATTTCAGTTCCCCTGCCTTTAATGAGGGCAATCTCCTTTTGTTCTCCTTTTGTTTTCTTTTAGAAAACATTTGAGATCTTAAACATTCAGATCAACTGTTAATCATCCAAGGCACCTGACATCTAAATGGAGGATTAATTGATGTTAATTACTCCTATGCCACACAGTCAAACAGTATATAAAGACATAATCACTCCAGGCTGAGCAAGATGTTACCATATTGAACAGACTCCCTCTTAGTAAAACACTTCTTGGAAAATGTGCCAGTCACATAACCATAACCTTGCTCAAAAATAATTAATGACAACCATATTTCCTTAACTAATGATCAGTTGGAAACGGTAGTTGTATGTAGATACACAGCCAAATTTGCACCATGTTTGATAGTAATCAGCTGCTGGATTTGTCTCCAAAACACTAAAAGACAGGTATAAAAACCTATACAAAGCCCATTTTGATTTCAGCAGAAACTCCTTATGAGAGAGAGAGAGAGAGAGAGAGAGAGAGAGAGAGAGAAAAAAGTGACATCAAATGGGATGCAGCAACATCAAAACCAACAACTGAGAAATATATTCAAATAAAGTGCCTTTCATCATTAAGTTTTGTCATTAACAAAATTGTCATTGTGCTATGATTTATGCAGAAAAGAATTTATGACTGATTGCTGCTTTCATCTCTAGATCTCGTGCTTGCACACCTCAGTAAATTCATCCAATTTGTGTGCTTGGGGGAGGAACACTTGCTAGGACATCATCTGGAACAAAGCATATACTGTACTAAATCAAATATGCTTGCCTGGTTTGTCAACGTGAGGAGTTCTGCTGGTAGCTGGACTGGTTTTTGCTGCAGAAGGAACTGGTTTTGATACTTCTGTCGCTGTATCAGCCATCATTGGATGTGCTGAAGGTGTGGTTGTCATGGAAACACTGGAATGAGCAGGTTGGGTGGAAGTTGTGGCTGGTGCTTCAGGTGGAGCTGCAGTGCTTCTGGCTGGTGATGTTTGAGCTGATGTTGGGACGAGAGCACTAGCAGGCACTGTTCTCATGGAAACTGTTTCAAGTGAGGCACCAGTAGTATTCACCCTGGATGTCACAACTGACACAGCAGAAGGTGCAGCTGTCACGTGACCAGTGGTTGACACGGTTAAAGTGGCAAAAGATGTAGCTGCAGTGGTGGTGGTCGGCATCAGGAAGGAAGTGGAAGACGTCAAAGAAATATCAGGATGTATGGTAGAGGATGCTGGGAAATCTGCTGATATAGCTGTAGGATTTAGAGAAGACTCAAGCTTAGCAAAAAATCACTTGTTCTTTATGGTTTAAGTGTCCCGGTACTGCTTCACTAAGACATACAATAGGACATACTGTAATCTGAAATCTGGCATACTGTACAAGTGTCAAATTAGGAGAAGCTATTTGATTACATGTTAAATGAGTTAAAAGAAAAGCTACTGATGCTTTTTTATTAACCTTTTATTAAACTTTTATTATGCACATTTATAATGTGGTAATAGTCTGAATTTCTGAGGGAACAAACAGAGAGTGAAAAATGCCTGTAAGGTAAACAAAAATAAACAGCTAGACAGACAAATATGTTTAACAAAGATCTATATAGTTAAATATGAATTAGAACTGTAATTCAGACAAATATGAAGTGCAGAAGCAGACCTGGGTATGATATGTCTGAAATTATAACAGTTTGTACTAAACGAAACACATGGTGCTTTTTATCTACATTCTGTATATGTTGGGATTGTTACTTGGAATATTATTATTAAGTTAAATATGTACCCCATTTGACCATGTAATTAGGTAAGTACCTTCTTTGTGCCTACAGTCATTAGCAGATTTATTAGATTAATCTACTATATTTTGTTCCCTAGCCTATATGTTGCAATCATAGGAAAGGGTCCAGAAATAGGGCCATTACATTTTCCATAGATTATTTGCCTGATGTACAGTAGTAACACATACATGGTAATGTGTGTATATATGTGTGTACCTGTATGTGTGTGCTCCATTATGGTGTGGTTGAACAGTGGAAGAACAGAATCCCACAGCTCACTCTGATCGCTGTCTAAACACACACCCAGAGACGGGTGGGGAGGGAGAGAGAGTTCACTGTACACTGATCTGTAGACCAAAGCACAGAAGTGAATGTATGCTGAGTGTGTAGGTATTTGTGTGGGTGATATACTGGAGCTGACCTGTTTTTCCAGCCATTACACAGATGTAGATACAGTCTGAACTTCTTATCTGGTTTACTGCACCAACAGCAGGAAGAAGTCAATACAATAAATACAGCCACAAGTGGCAAACTGCTGATTCCAAGCAAATATCGCATTCAGTAAACAGGTCTTGAAAAATAAATAGAGATCAGAGAGTAAAATACTTTGTAATGTTCGCTCAATTTTAATCAAGTGGAATATCTGTTTAAAGCTCATTGGCTTATGGCAGCCATGTTTCTAATGTAATTATGTTCCTGAGAAACAGCTGTTTAAACTCATGTAGTTTGCAAACCTTGTACTAAGCATGTCCTTCACGCTTTATATGAATGCATGACACCAATCATGGCTTAGAGCAGTTTGAGTTAACCAAGTTCAAACAGTAGCCATAATGTTTATATTGCATATCTCAATGTTTTTATGACTGGTACTGTGGTGCAGACTCTGGGCACTGGTGGTTCAGTGTAGGTTTCTCGCCTGCCATGCGGATTCACTTCCCACGCAATCCCAAAATCCTAGCAACTGGATACAGTGCTGGTCCCAAGCCCGGATAAAATGTAGGCGTTGCATCAAGAAGGGCATAAAAGTTGCATCTGGTGTAAAACCTGTGCCAAGTTATATGTGGATCGGATGGTCTGCTGTGGCGACACCTCTGAGGAAGCAACTGAAAGATCAACTGTGGTGCGGATTCATAGGCATATTTTGGCACCAATTGAAGGTAGGAGAAAAACATCCTGGAACTAGTTTGTTATTATAAACTAATGTTTGATCATACATTTGAACAGACAGAGTTAAATGGTGTTAAAAACGTTCACGGTGCTCCCCGTTTTCCAAGAGATATGCAGTGTTTATAGAGGGGGAAAAATATGCTTTTTCATATATCACATATCAAATACTAATTTAAAATCTTTGGGTAGAGCTTAATAGAAATAGTCGAGCTACAAATTGTGCTATAGCACAAGCTATAGCGTCTAAGTTTCTCTAATGGAGGCGTTATGTACTGTACATACTGTATTGACCACATACTGTATCATGTTTCTTTGAGTTATTGTTTAATTTTAGGTGAGAAAATAAAAATAAGAAAGAATATATAAGTAAGAGCAAGAACGACAAGCAAAAACAATAGGTTTTGAAAACATTTGGTGCTTGGGTACCTATAAAATAGGGCTATGGATGATTATTCCTTTTGGGTGATTGTGATCAGTGAAAAAAGAGTGAAAAAAATTATATTACGTACAGTATGACGATTTTCATCATTTACTTACCAGAAAGAATAGAGCTAGATTTAAACAGCTCCTGTAGGTAGCTAGTGGAGTTCCCCATCACATCTAGCAGTATGGCTGTAAAATCTAATTATACAGAAAGAGAGAGAGAGATATGTAAGAGCAACCCAGTCATATCATTACCAAATTGTGTAATGGATCTTAATGTGATATAGTATGTTTCATAACAATATTAACCTGTGAGGTCATTGGTTTTGTTTGTCACACAGTAGCAATATCTCAGGGGAAACAAAGTGGTTTCAATGTCCTGAAAACTAGAGACTGCACACGCACACACACACACACACACACACACACACACACACACACACACACACACACACACACACACACACACACACACACACACACACACACAGTTAAATATGTCATGCAATAACTACACAATACCCTGTTTCTGTTTCACCTCAGCATGAGCACAAGCAGTCAGAGATGATTGCATTTACTGTTGTAGACCAGCAGGGTGATTTTGTGCAGTGCAAGTGAGCTGTGTGATGTCACGCTCAGGACAGAGAACAAATGCTCAGAACCTGTGAGAAAACACACACACACATGACTTTTCAATTTACTAAATGGTGTGTAATATGATGTCATTTAATATAAAATATTAGAATTAATAAAAAATATATATAAACAACATTTTATCATGTAACTGGTAGACACTGGCATTAGTTATTTAACTTTTCCATCAGCAAACAGTTACATGAACTGCTGTTCCATTCTCGCTATTAAATAAATAAGAGAACATCGATGTTACTGATGTCCCCAAACTATTGTGTTTGTGTGTCTACATGTTTACGTTCTGTATGTTGGAAGCGCAAAATGATACACAATGTCTGTGTATGCTGTACTATGACGGCTGTAAGAGGCCCAAACCGGGTTCACCAAACCAGTGCCCCTGTGCACAAGTCAAGGTCCAGAAGGCATGGTTTTGCCAAGGTTGGTATGGAAGAATTTGACTGTCCTACACAGAGCCCTTACCTCAACCCCACGAACAATTGTCTGGAATGCTGGTCAGTCCTCGTCACCTACAGTTATATAAGCTCAAGCTGTCTTATGCTTCTTTAAAATTACCTTTACATTTACCCCCTGAAGACTGCAAAAGTTTTTTGTGTGAGTGCATGTACAGTAACAGTCCTGTTTACCCTGTTTAAGTAAACCAAGCTGTACCGTTTTCAGACATGTCGCTGTACATCTCATTTTAATGAGATGTTTAATGTTTTTTTAAGCCGAAAGATCTCTATATTTTTTAAATGGGGGCTAATCTGAATTGGGATGCTCAATGAACACATGTGCGCATGTACATACCTTTGGACATATAGTGTGCTTTAAAGGTTTAATGAATTGTTACTGCATGAAAGGTTACAACCAATGTGGGTGGATAGAGGGTGATGGTGTTATTACAGTACCTGCATGTGAGGCATTAAGCAGTGTGTTCATTAATGGAGTCAGGTCAATGGAACCGGGGTCAATGTGTTCTGCAGGAATTTCTGTGAGAAATAATGCGCAGTAGCAGGAATATGTGTAATACAGGTGTAATTTTTTATTATGCAAGTGATTTATCACCCTAAGGAAAGTATGTTAATTTTATTTTTCAGGTGCTGTACCAAAAGAATGCAAAATGGGGCATAACTTCTTTTTATCAACTGACATACTCATTTAAATTGCACATATTGGTAGAGTAACTCTTCCTGTATATTAACTCTTCTTCTTGTTCTTCCCTCATTGAGCTCTTCTGAGATTGACAAGAGCAACCACTCAGTGGGAAACCATCAACTGTGACCATTGACACAAAAGTTAGTACAACACAGCACACCAGAATTTTTTCAAAGAGCATTCGAACGTTGTGTTCAGTGATGGTCAAATGCATTGCTTGTGATGGAGACTATGTACAGTATTACCTTTGTATAAAGGAAGTGTTTCTCTACAAACATGCAATTTGAACGACCTACTGTATAGTATGTCAGTTATTATAAAAATTATGCACACTTTTGCATTACTTTCAGTAAAGTTTTTGTATACATTTTATATTAGATCCCATACTGAAAATACTGTACATGTTTTCATTTTTTAATTTACTGAGTTGTCCATCTGTAAACGCATACCTGTTGAAGCTAGAAATTCTCTTTCCCACTGACTGTGATTTGGTACTGAAAATAAATAAATAAAAATGTAAAGCATTTTGCAACATTTAAACAATGTTTAAACATTAAATCAATGTATCACCCTTCAGATATTGAATGTTAAACACTGTAGTAGTTAATTCAGTGTTAAGGTTGCAGACATTTTGTATAATGAATCAGTGACAAGTTGAGATCTCCATCCATCCATCTAGGAACCAATGGTGACCATTGTATTTATTCCTATTTTGGATGACCGTGGTAGGGCCTCCGGTCAACATTCACACACTACAGGCATGCCAATTAGCCCAATATGCATGTCTTTGGACTGTGGGAGGAAACCCACCGAGCACGGGGAGAACATGCAAACTCCATGCAAACAGACCCAACACAGGATTTGAACCCAGGAACTGTTGGTGCAAGGCGATAGTGTTAACCTCTAATGGTAACCCACTATGCCACCAGTTCAGACCTAATAGAATACTTTTCACAGTACTGAGATGATTTTTTAAATAAAATAAAAAAAATTCAGCAGTTCGGAGCAATAATTGCGATGTTAATTGAAGACGTAGTCATACTGTATAATAAGACAGATATTAACTGATCACTAGTTTCTTACCTGTTGTGCAAATAGGCAGCAGAGTTACTATGGCAACACTGATTCTCATGGTGATCCATTGATTTAGTTTAAATTTAGTCATCACTGCAAAACAAACATAAACCACACTCATGGGGGGGATGGGGTGTGGGGGGGTTATGTAACACCTTAAAATGCTCTTGCATTTGTCCCTCTGGGGAAAAGTATAAAGGCTTTTTTTTTCTTCCAAGTTGGAACCAAGTAAAAAAGAAAGAAAGAAAGAAAGAAAGAAAGAATCTTCGACTAGAGAAAAATTTAAAATAAAAACACCTTTAGATAATTTTTCTACGAGTGCAGAGCATAGGTCTTACTCCATATTAACCTGATATATAACTACTGTTTCTACAGATAAAAAATGCAACTTACTCACTGTCTAACACACAGACAGAATGTTTTTTTTTTTTAGTTGATGACCTTTAGCACAAGGGAAAGTGGACTAATTAAAAACCAGTCAGTGCAGTTTGTGTATCCTGCAAGCCAACCAATTATGTCTGCTATTTCTACCAAGCAAATTTTCTGCTGATGACCCCTAGTCTATTCTCGCAAGTGACACTGTGAAAAGGCCATGCTGATAAGCCTGTTATTTATGTACAATATATCATTATACCACCTGTAATTAATCTAACAAAACCCACAAGACATGAAGAGAGATTTAAAATGCCAACTCATTTATTAATTATGAAGGAATCTATTGTAAAATTTACAAAATTGGTATTTGAGTTTGCAATAAAATTTCAACTATTAAAGAATGTGAAATATATATATATATATATATATATATATATATATATATATATATATATATATATATATATATATATATATAAACTGAGTTACATTAACTCTGCTATGGATAAAGAATTTCTCAGTCTCTACACAGCAAAATCCTTAGTCTTGAATGAACACCCAGAGTGTTGATTTAACACTTTCAGAGTACATTCGTGACGATTAGGTCATATATAAACACTTGGGGTGTTAAATCAACACTGGGAATTTTGCAGTGTATATATTCTTTTATACAGTATTTCTTATTTCTTATTTATATAATTATTTCAATGATATAATTTCAGTTATTAATAGTTATAATGATCACTAAACGTCTGTTTACATATTACAGTAATGTGCTATGTTTTGGCTGCATATTTATTTAAAATATATATTTTGTTCTAGCTTCACTATTCTTTGAACATGGTAAACAATAATGCAATAAAAAAACCCATAAATGATTCACTTGAAAGCATTAATGCAAATCAGATGTCTAATAAACAGAGGAAGGACTCGAACAACTCACCTACAGGAAACAGATGCAGACACTCAGTAAGACAGAAATTACTATACCCACAGAGAGAGAGAGAGAGAGAGAGAGAGAGAGAGAGAGAGAAAGACTCACACACATTACAATCTCCAGAGAGTTGAACAAGCCATAATAACTCTCTAGTGTGTCACCTGAGATCAACTGGCACAGAAAGTAAACCAGCTCTTACACTGCACACACATGCCAATAGCCATAGATTTTTATCATTCACACACTCATACATTCACAACACGGACCACCACCAAGTGCTTTTAAACACTGTTAAACACTTATCAAATCATGTGTTCATGCATTTAGAAATCTGATTTCAATGGAACTTGATCTGCACCTGCAGATTTTATGTCTTTTTTCTCATTTGCACTTATCTCTTTGTAACCTGCCAGCATTAATGTTAGCCAGGAACTGAAACCGCTTGAAGGGCCTGGGAAACCTCAGCACCATGGAGATCAGACAAACTGACCATTCTCACGGCAATGCTGGTCCAAGGCTTTTCTTACAATGCCAGTCCTCCTTCATGTTTACAATTGTTTATTTTACATAATATGAATATTTTGTCAAAAATGGGCTATCAAATACCCAGAATATAAACTAGGTATAAAGGTGTTAAAGGTAATTAAAAGATCCAGTGCAGTCAGATCCTCAATCCTAATTCTTATCAAAAACCTGTGAAATGGCTTAAAACAGGCAGTGCATAGGAAAGCCCCTTATAATTTGATAGATCTGAAGAGTTTGTTATAAGCAAGTTGCTAAATTAAGATAATATTGCACTTAGAATATATGTACTCGCTTAATTATTCAGTCCCTCAAAATGGTCCCACTACTAATGTTATGCTTTTCCATTTAACCTACCCACAAAAACAAACAAAGTTGGTTTTAAACACCAATGCCAGAAGCTTCTACAACTGAAACACAGTTGAACCTTTATGGGACAATTGTAAGGATTTACAATTGGGTGATGTTCATGGGCTGCAGTGGTCAGGATCTACCAAAAGTGGTCAAAGGAAGAAAAAAAATAACAGTGACAGGGTCATGATTGGCCAAGGATTATTGATGCATGTGGGGGGGTGAAGACTGAGCCATGTAATCCAATCCAGTAGGAGATCTACTGTAACCCAAGTTGCTGAAAAAGCTAATGCTACTTCCAGTAGAATGGTGTTAGACCAGGTGGCCTGATCTGATGAATCATGTTTTTTTTTTTACATCATGTGGATGGCCTTACCTGTGGAAGAGATGTGTACAGATGCACTATGGGAAGAAGGCAGCTTGAGGTTCTGGGCAATGTTCTGCTAGGAAACCTTGGGTCATGCCATTCATGTTGATGTTATTTGGACACCACGTACGGTACCTAAACATTGCTGCTGATGAAGTACACCACTCCATGGAAATGGTATTCTCTGATAGCGGTGGCCTAATATAGAAGAATAATGCTTCCTGCCACACTGCAAAAATGGGTCAAGAATGCTTTGAGAAACTGTGGGATATGCTGGAAAAACAAGTCTAATCCTCAATGGCCCCACCCCGCAACTTACAGGACTTAAAGGATCTGCTGCTGACAGCTTGGTGCCAGATACACATTTTATTTTTGTATTTTGAATGCATTTTTGAAAAATAACTTCAACCAAAGATCTAATTGGATACATTTTTTATTAATAACTGGTGCAATGTAACATAAAAAAAATTAAGACATCTGCACATTGTTTCTGTAGGTCAGTCTATTAAACTGGTCAAGACCAGGATATAAATAAAAAGTTTATTATTTAAAAACCTGGAATGAATAGCTCAGAAGGCCACTAGTGTGAACTCAGCTAATCTGCAAGTTAAAAAGAAAAGGAACAAATTGTAATTGGCTGGGGCCTAATAAAACAAAAAGTACAATTTGTAGAGCATTTGGGTGACTGGCTGGCTTATTCAAAAACAAAATATGTGGCTATAAGGAACCTGTACTCCAAAATGGCAAGGCACAAATAATGAATAGCAGTCATTAGTCAGTGATGGCAGGCTGTTTGTGAGTTTACAGTACATAAGTCAATGGTCAATGTGAGAGTTATCAAAATCCATTTAAGCAAACATACACATACACAAGCAAACATGCATGAAAAAGGGTTTGGTTTACCAATAACATGTTATCAGCTTACAGTATGTGTACATAACAGAAACATAAATAACTATATAGATTCAGGAGTCATTTTTAATTTTCTTTTCATACTTGACACAATTGTTTAATTTAATTCTGCGAATAGTAGAAACAGAATCATTGCAGCTTTTTAAAAATGTATTTTAGGGCACATTTTCAGTGTTGGACACTAACAACTTGGCAGTCCAAAAATCTTTCTATGGAGACTACATCAAAGTTCAACAATGAAATATATAAAACATGGCTCTACGTGCCCAAGTTGGACTCTCCTGGCTTGGTGTATTCGGCCCTGTTAAAGATCTGAACACCAACCTGATATTTGGTCACATAGGTTTCATGATTAGGTAAATGATGATGTATTTTTATTACATAAATAAAGAGCATGTTGACTCTTTTTTAATATTTGCAGCAAGGGTTTCATGTTTTTGGACAAAGAGGAGAACACCTGATGTTTAGATGGTTGGAGTTTGTTGTTAACCTGATTTAGATAATTTGTTGGTTAACCTGATTTAGATAAATAATAATAATAATAATAATAATAATAATAATAATAATAATAAAATAATAAGCCAAGGGTCGAAAACATTCAGATGAAAACTTCATAAAAAAATCACATGGGGCTACAACAACTTATTCTTATTTGCATCCCATTACATATTATTAAAGTCCATGCTAAGTTTTTAATAATGAGCTAATGGTACTGAAAGTACGGTCTTTCTGAGTTGGGAAGCTGAGTATTATGCACTTGTACATAAAAATGTCTTTTTACAAATAATTTTAAGTAATTTTACAGGAAGACTTCTTCATGCCACAGATGATTGAAAGGAGCCACTTGAGGTGGTCAGACAGCCCCTGATTGGCACCCACTAGAGCTGGCAAAGTACCGTCATATAATAATATAAGCCGGAAATGAATAGAGTGGCTAAAAGTGACCACACTCAGTGTCCATAACCTGAAATTACTCTTGGAGGTTAAGTATGCTTACTGTGGATTTCAGAACTAACATTCTTTGAGCTGGCAGTTATGAAAGCTATGAAAGTCATTTGACCACAGTACAGATTCCAAGGTGAGTAGCTGGACAAAAGTAATGTGAACAAAGCAGCATTGGAGAGACTCTGGTCTAGTCACCCCAATTCACAATGCGAGTACTCAAGACGTCCAAGGAAGTGCACTTGGTAATGATGATGATGATGATGATGATGATGTGACAAAGTTACAGACATTTCCATCAACAGCCAATTAATTTATAACAAATAATCTGCATTTCAAAAGAAACATAAAATTAGTGCAAAACAATAGGAAAATATAATGACCATTAACTGCCCTAAAGGTGAGTGCCATGCAGTCCATGCATATGATGAAAAACAGATGATTGTAAATATAAAAATAAGTGTACAAAAATGGCATAGCATTTGATTTTCTTTCTATCTTTTTTTCATTCATTCTTTCCTCTTTTTTCCTCAGGATTTTCAATTTAATGTAAGTCCTTCTTGGTCTGCACTTGTGCAATGTCTACCACTAAAGACAAACAATAAAACGCATGCATTCCATGCAGTGCTCCTAGCTTTGCAGCGGTAAAGCATGTTGATATATATTTGTATATATTCCATTAATAACAATATTGTGTTGCGTGTGTGCTGTACAGAGTCTGCAATTAAAAAAACAGTCTATATACTGTTACATTTGCATTTGTGTATACGTGGTTACATATGAATTTGTGTGTGTGTGTGTGTAAGTGTGTAAGAGCGAGAGATCAAGGTGGGGTGATCCACAAATCCTCTGTCGAGAACACATCTCCAGTAGAGGACAGTGGAGCCTGTCCACTTGGAGTAAAAGGTTCAGTGTCTGTATCTGTCTCACCCTCTGCTAAATATTGGCACTCATGACCCCAACTCAGTCTTGTCATGACTCCTGATCCATTGCCTGTGATCTCCTCTCTCTCGGCAGAGATGCTGAAGCCACTGGGTGATCGCTCTAGCTCCTCATGTGTGACAGACAGCAGTGATAGTGGTGTGCCTGCCCTCTGGTCCAAATACATCCGTTCTGATAGTTCGAAGTGGGAGTTAGGAGAGTGACTTGGCAGTGGGCTGATAGGGAGGACAGTGGGGCGGGGTGGGTTTGTTTGTGACAGTGTGTGCGAGTGTATGTAGTACTGGCTGTAGGGAACAGGCGGGGCATAGGTGCAGTACACTCGATCTCCACTGATACTGACAGTGACATCACTGCGCTCCATGGTAATGGGGGCAGGGGGTGTTAGGTCATACTGCATGTGCATGTCCACCAAGAAGTCAAGTTTCTTCTCCATGTCTGTCACCTGCAGCAACATCAGCAAACTGTAATTACTTTCCTTAAAAAAACATCCCTAACAACTTAAAGGCAAACCAAAGTGTCTCATCTTAAATAGGAAACAAATGAGTATGAAAAGGATTTGTGAGCAGGAAGTTACCTGTCTTTCTACACGCACAAATCTGCCCATCAAGCTATGGTCCTCAGTATCTGGCAAGACGGCTTTAGTCAGATAAGCCTCATGTCTGAGTGAGAGAGAGAGATAATATAAGAAATATAGGAAATACAGTGGAGCTTCTGCTACAACTAATAATAGTAATTTATTATGATTATTTAATAATACATATTTTTCCTTCCTCATATTATTATTATTATTATTATTATTATTATTATTATTACAATCATCATCAGTATGTATGACATGATTTGTGACATCTTGTATGATCCTAACCTGAACTGAAATGGTTGCTAGCCATGACCCTCAATCTAAGCAACACATTAGCATTTTAACTCCAACATTTGTTATCTTCATTACGCCTACATTAGACTTCTCACATTAGCATGATACCGAATATCCCTGAAAAATGGTGGATAAAAAGGTAACAGCAAAACCTGATCCTCCGTTCTGTCTGAGATCAAAATCTTCTCCTATTAAACATCATTTTAACATGCTAGCAGTGCCACAAAACTACTCACTACTCGCAAATTAGGGTGAACTATTCCTTTATGAGTTCTAATTTCAAGCAAATATGTAAGGGTTAACAGGAGGGAATCCTGTGCTCTGCAGTAAAAGAGGCTGCTCAGGCGTGCGTGGAGCGGATCAACAGGGGCTGCTGACCCTGAAAACCTGCCAGCAGAATGCTATTTTCGAATCCATTTTGGCCACAAATCCCACCTGTATTAATGCAACGTCAACAGCAAAACAACATTTTCCTGACTTCGAGCAGTTCACTTTGTATGCCAACCTACTTCAAAATACCGAACCTACTTCACCAAAAAGATTATGCATAATAAATGAAAAATATGTATTAGACAGCTGTGTTGTAATACACAAACCTTTTTTAAAAATTATTTTACATAATTGCTTTTATGCTACAGCATTTTGAAATTAAGAGCATACTGTATTTCACTTTAGTCCACTACATTTTATTCTGGTTCTGTAAATAAAGCTACAGTAATGATCTAGCATCATTTATTAAGTATTTAAGCTTTTCTGAGAACAACACAGGGTCACAATTATGCATACAGTGTCAATAATATCCATACAGTTTCATCTTTAGCAAGCTTCAGGCAGAATTCTGGTAGGATATTTGACATTCCTCTTGACAGAATTGATAGGGTTCAATTAAATTTGGTACAGTCCCAACTTAATAGCACGGTCCACAACTTTTCAATAGGCTTGAAAATTCCATGGCCATCTCTGATGTTCATTTTGGCTCACTGTCCTGTTGGAACACTCAATTTTACCCATGTTTCAACCATACAACTGATGATTTACAGTTATACTAAATCTGTATCTTCTTCCATCTTCTTTTTATAAATGCACCAGTTCCAGTGACTGCAAAACAGCCCCAACACTTCATACTACCACCACCATGCTTACCAATTAGTTAACAATTATTTCTGACCATCCAAACTAATTTTCACTCAGCTGAAGCAAACAATTTGTATCTTGATCTAGCAATCTGCAACTGTTTGCTGAATGTGTAAAACTATGATCCTCTTTCCCAGATCTGCAAGGAGCTCCTTGGACTTTACCATGGTAATGTGTGTTGGAAAATCCAATGACTGCTGTCAAACAAATCCTTTTCATGGTGGCACAGGGAACTCCCAGCTAGACTCAATTATAAATGGCATTTCAGAACTTTCACCGCCACTAAAATAAATAATCTATGTGCACGTACAGTATGTATAATTTTGACCCTGTGTTAATATGAGAAAACCCAACATTGTGCTATTGCACAATTAAACCATGTCCTCTTACATTTGTGGGATTATTGCATTAAAAGCTTCAGATTTCTATTACACTTGTGGGCTTTTATTGTGTTTTCATTATGTGGGTTTTTAGATGTGAATCCATTATCTCGTAATCATTTTATGTTCATAAACACTGATAAATTTCAGTGTTGCCATGGATGTTGGAAATCTTGTTTGTATCACTAGAAGAATGCATCCTGTGTGGCTGTATATGCTTCTAGTCATAAAGAAATCAGGAACGTGCCTTAATACACATTCAGTACTGAATTTGTTCTGGTCAGATACAACATCTTATTTTATACATTTAATCACAAATGACATTTAGTTATTGGGAATGGGAAAAATATTAGTATAGTATGGCACAGGGAACTCCCAGCTAGTAAATAGCAAAGTGTTACCTGCTTCTTTATACAGAATGCTACTTTAAAACATCTGAAATATGTAGTTAACTCCTTCTCTCCACTGCTCATGTGGTTAAAAATCATTCACTCTCTATGAAACATTCAATATGCAGTACTTATTAATATGTTTCAGTGATTTTCTTATTTGATTTATGAGTTGTTGTTTTGTTTTTTTACCTGGGAGACTGTTGAGACGGATAGGGGAAAGGTGTTTTCTGGGGTTTTTTATGTTTCGGCGTGAGAGGTGGACCAGGAGAAAAGATCAAATCTACTCTGTGGAGAAAGAAATACACAGCACATATTTAGTGTGAGCTCAATGGATTACAGGTCTGCGTCCACCCCACAGAGAGTGATAAGTGTGTTAGTTACCTTGACTGGAGGTATTTGATCCTGCATAGCATGTCCAGGTGTCCTGCAGAGTACTGCTCTATCACATCCTTTACATCATATGGCCTCAGGGTCTCCTTAAAACGCTTTTTATTCAACAGGAATATCAGAATCCTGATACACACAAACAAGGAAATCAAAAATCTTATTTAGGTCATTCTCCTTCGAGGCTCAAATACGTTTAGCTTTTCCCCCACAAAACTGCAGCTCTTATTTAAAAGGGATACACGCCTAAATTATTTCTTCTGTTCTCTTGACTGGTATTTAACAGTTAATGACATCGGCCTATTAACGGAAGCATATTTGCCACAAGAGATGATCGATTTTATAAGGGGATATTTTTGGCAGACGACACTTTCTTTCTTGTCATTAATCTTTGGGAGTATTCGAGGAGTTCAGATATTTTTAACGCGCATCCAAATGTGAGCGCGTGATCACAGATCCATCAGGGCAGACTGAAGTTCTATGTCGCTGTGGCGATGTGTAATGCTTGAGATATTCATGGAGCAGTTTTGTCCATGCAGAAAGAACACACTTCATCATCTACACTGTCTCAGCTGTACTCAACTGCAATGGCCAATGCCGGGTTAATACAAACTTAAAAAACATGTCCGTGTGTTTAGGTGCTCTTATTATAACTTTTGTATTAATGTTAGTCCAGGTTTATACATGCTTGCTTTCTCTGTCAATTTGAGTGTTGGGATTTACTTACCGGAGTGCTCTGATGACTAATTTAAGAGTAGGAATCATCTCCTCCATCAAGATGTCAGGAGGGAAGCCCTTCTCTTCAGGGGTGGGGTCTGGCAACCCGGCCGTATCTAGAGGAAGAGCAACAGCTATTACATGTAGAATTATATAAGAATACTTCAGAATTTACATTCATGTGTAAAATTACATTACGGCTAAATTAAGCCATGTGTTTATGATTAATTCGTACGCTATACATTATATGGTTTATGGAATCATTCTTAATGTAAATGCCGACTTGAGTGGACTTGGTAGGAAAACCAATAGGCTGTATAAATAATATAAATGTAAGTTGCTCTGGAGAAGAGCTTCTGCCAAATGTTTTGAACATTAATTATTCTAACTACATACTGTACTGTGCGAAAGTTTTAGGCAAATGCTGTAAAGTAAGAATGCTATCAAAAGCAGAAGTGTTAATAGTTTATTTTTCATCAATTTACAAAATAGAAAATAAATGAACAGAACAGCAATCCAAATCAAATCACTATTTGGTGCGAACAATTTTTGAAGGACCTTGGAAGGTAGGTTTTTTCAAACATTTTTGAGAACTAATCACAGATCTTCTGTGGATCTAGGCTGCTTCAGAGTCGATGATGTTGTGATCAGGGCTCTGGGGTGGCCAGACCATCACTTTCCGGACTCGTAGTTCTTAATGACATTAGGACAGTTCTTAATTTATGTTTGTTGTCCTAAATTGAATACATTTGGGGCTTATCAGACTCCTCCCTGATGGTACTGCATGATGGAAAAGTATCTGTCTGTATTTCTCAGAATTAAGGACACCATTAACTCTGACCGAATCTCCAACTCCATTTGCAGAAATGCAGCCCCAAACCTGAAAGGAACCTTCCACCATGCATCACTGCTGCCTCCTGACACTCATTATAGTACTACTCTACAGCTAAATATTTCACATTTTGTCTCATCAATCCAAACCAATTCGTGCATAGTCAGGTCACCTTAATATTGAACTTGAAAAAACACTTGAATAGCACATCTTAAAACCCCAGTCTGCTTTCAAATCTTTGCCTGGCAGAGACATTGCTGATGCAGTATCTTGTTGTAGCTTGTTGCTGTGTTCAGTCTTGTCATGGTGTAAGACTTTTGACATGAAACTGTCTTCTGCAGCCTCTCCTTAGTAGCAGAGTTTGACTGTTCCTCACCCAGTTTTAAGCCTCCTACACAGTGGTTTTTATTTCAATTAATTGCCATTTTTTAAAATCTTCATATGAAATTGATGATCATTAGCACCTGCCTGGTTTAATTAGTTAATCATACACCTGACTCTGATCCTATGAAGTACCTGACTTTGCAAAGATAAGAATTGAAGCCAAAGAGTAGTTAATTTTGTAAATTAATTTAAAAAAATAAACAGTTAAAATACAGTATATATTTTTGAAAATATTCTTACTTCTTAGCATTTCTTCACTCCTGCCTAAAACCTTTCACACAGTACTTTATTTATGTATTATATATTTAATGTTATGTTTTCAAGTCCCTTTGAATGTATTATAAATCATTAAAAAAAAAAAATCAATAAAATGTCTTATATTTTCAACAGCAAATTAAAAGAAAAATCACAATTATTTCAAACAGTTATAAAAGTTTCTTTTGAGATTTTTATAATAACATTTTCTGTTTACCAGGTTTTCAAAAACAGTTTCTGAAAATACATACAGGTTGTGCCACAGGGCAGTCTGTATGCTCCAGAGATTTTATAAGCGTGTGTGCGTTTGTGTGCTTGTACCCTCTGAACTCTGTCTCAGAGAGTAGGCTTTCATTCTGAATGCAGTCCTGAATCTCTCTCTGTTGCTGAAGCCAGCAGGTTTTGCCTCTTTAGACGGACTCTCTTCAGCCGCCTCTGTTGGTCCACCGTTCCCTGCCCCACTCCCAGGATTCCCAGAAGGCATCATAAGCCAGCCTCTCACTGAAGATGGCCTTGGCGTGGGCAGCCGAACACGATCCAGTAGAGTCAGCTTCTGACTGAGACACACAGGGACACAGCACTGTTTAATTGCCTACCGCAGGGCTTGGTAGTGTTTCATGTGCTCCAGGATACTCATGAAAAGTGGGTCAGACAGAATAAGTACAGTTTGAACAAGTGACCAACGATACGAAATAAGAGAAAAATCAGTAAAGAAAGAAAGAAGGATACTGTGGTATCATGCAATCATAATTCAATGATTCTTACTCTTAATTGTGAACAGTATCAAAGTGTTGTGTGATTTTCATCCTTAAAAGGGAGCAGAGCAATAGTCACAGTGTGGATGAAATCTAAATATACCATATAAAGCATGTTTCAAACTGTAGTTCCTGAAATAACATTAATGATAAGCATTAAATATTTAATTAACAAAGAAATCTATATATTATAATTGATATGGTGAGCTTTCCTGTTTGTAGACCTTTTTATACACGCATGGAAAGATTCTAAAGTCCTGGAATCTGCACTATGTAGCCAGTCAGTTCGGCATGGGCGAGAAGTTTACACTTTCCAGTTTCTCTGTAATTTTTCTTTTCTTTTTAATTTGATATGAACTTGATTTGGGAACGATTGTTTACAGCTGCTATAAAGTAAGTGAAAACTAGTGTAAGGGTGTAAGGGACTAAACTGTCATTAATAAACAAATAATTTAAATCTTTGGTTACATTGTTGTGTTAAATAAATTAACATTACTAAAACTTTGAAATAAATTTTATCCACGCTGTAGGAAAATCCTAGAGTGGACTTCATTATTTTTATAGCATCACAACTTATATGTACAGTAATTCTTAAAGCTGGTTAAGGCTCGTAATCTGGCCAAGTGAATTTAGAATAAAAAAACATATAATTTTCTTGACTGCTTTAATGAATTGGGAAAACTTGGGCTCTCTTTGATACTCTCTGTTATCACACTAGCAGGTAATAAAGAGTAAAACCTCAGGTTTATGAACTTATCGACTGACAACGTGACAGGAAGGGAGTAAAACCGAAGGTAATGCGTCAAAGTGGAAGGCTGCCAAGGCCATTCAGGTTACTCATGTTGACAAGAATTAGTAAAGAATAAACATGTTGTGGTTTTTACAGTGGTATATACAAAGGTCAGCCATGACATTAAAATCACTGAGAGGAGAAGTGAATAACATTGATTATATCCTTATATTGACACCTGTCAAGGAATGAGATGTATTAATCTGCGGGTGAACACTCAGTTGATGTGCTAAAAGCAGGAAGTATGGTCAAGCATAATGATCTAAGAGACTTATAAGATCTAACAAGGCTCTCTAAAACAAGAGGTCTTCTGAGGTAAGCAGTGGTTAGTACCTCCCAAAGATAGTTAAAGATAGGGCCACTGGTCAGCTGCTGACAAAGTCATGAGGGTCCACTGCTCATTAATCACCTATACATTATAAGGCAGGTATAGAGTGTTTGGTTAATGTCACCAGTTGGCCATGCTCCACTTCCAGCAGTCTGCTGGCTCTTTATTCATTCAAACTTATCACTAACAATGTCCGATAAACCATAAAGAAAGGTACTGCATGTATCATAGGTCACAGCAAATGGACTAAATAAATGAATAAATAAAATTAATGTACCATGCTGAGTCTAACAACAGATTTAGATGGAAATTATTATATTGGCCTGTTCATATATATATATATATATACTTTTAATGGGTTCCTCTCTTATATTATAATCCTCTTAACATTCAGTGCAACAGAAAGTTTCCAGACCTGTTCTTAAATTGTGAATAAAGACATATGTAAAATATCACTGGTTCTCTACTGTCAATTTAATCTGCCGGCCTGCTGTATGTCAGTCCTGCATCCACACTCTTATTGGTTTACAATTAGACATGGGGTCATTCGTCCACATTACAAAGCAGGTACTGTTTATCTGATTGGTCAAGAACACCATGCAAGTACATTTGTACAGATTCTGTGTGAAATTAAATTTACTCCATATTAATTTCTTGTTTATTTAGAAGCTATATTGTACAGTAATTATGCGGCTATACTGAATATATTGAATATCGTCATTAGTAATCAGCTGATATTCAGTATAACCACACTTTTGCTTGTGATATATATATATATATATATATATATATATTTTTTTTTTTTTTTTCATTTTATAACGACTATTGTTGCTTTCTATTGTTATTTCATCTCATTTTTCCTTTTGCTCTTTGTACATTTCTGTCTAAAACTGTTTCCCTCAGCTGCTTTGTGATAATGACTATTGTTAAAAGCGCTATACAGTTAAAACCTAGTTGAGTGTTTAATTATTTATTTACACATTCATTTATTTATCTATTTGTCTTGTCTTTGTGCTGTCCAGTAGCTGTCATCTTTAGGCGATGACTGGTCAAAATGATCAATTACTTCACACCAGCACTCTGAGAGGAGCCTTGAAATCTTGTCCAGATGGTAATATTGTCTAGCCATCTAGTTCCTCTGCTTCTGGTTCTTCTTCTGGACTTCTTTAATAGAACCATGTCGGGCTTTCTCAGGAGTTGGCCATATCTCATTAAGTAGCCCAGATTGAAAAATTGAGAATTTCTAAAAGCTTTATTCCTCTGCAGAATATATATATTTTTTTTATTGCTGTGACACTGTGTACAATATTTGATTATGGATTACTTTTTAATGAAGACTTCTAGTCTTTTACCATTTACGTGTGGTTTTCAGGCTTATTCTGGCAATCTTGCTCAGCATTTCATATATATGGAATTGCTTGGGGTGCAACTTGAGGACTTACTTCAACTGACTGTCTATACATTCTAATACTTGATCTGGCTTGACTTCTAACACTAAAATGTACATCAGTAAAATACAGCCTTGGGATTCTCCTTGGGGGTTGTGGGTGTGACTTTAAAGGGAAATCACTTAAGGGAAAGACCATATTTCTATGAATTATTCAGGTGATACAACAGAGCTTTCACCTTGGCTCATACTGATACTGTACAGATGCTACTGCTACTGTACTCACGTTACACCAGCGATACAGAAAGAGGACGGGAGAGAGAGAGAGAGAGAGAGAGAGAGAGAGAGAGAGAGCAAATGACATTTTTTATCTTTTTTAAATGTTAAAATGGTCATATGGTCTACAGCAGGGTATTAGCTAGTGTAGTTTGCCTTGTTCATTTCACAGACCTTTAAACCTTGGTTAATCCTTCACACAACTTTCTCACACAAGCACATTTTTACACACAGCCTGCAAAAGAAACCAGACACTCTTCCCAGGGAAAATGCCCTAAACCCACTCAGAGCATTCTGTATTGGCCAGTCCCTTAGGATAGTCCCTCAGACACACACTGATCTCTCCTGAGTGCTGTGAAAAGCAGGGGATTGCACTGGTGAGAGAAGGTTTAAGAAGACACAGACTGTCTTCGGAGACAGATCAGACAGAGTTACAACTGATTACCATGCAGTTTGAGAAGACATTTTCCCATATACACTCACTCACTCACACACACACACACACACACACACACACACACACACACACACACACACACACACACACACACACACACACACACACACACACACAATATCACTTCTCACGGCGCTTGAATCATCTATAGACAAATGCGGGACTTTGATGTGTGTGTATGTGGGGCGTATAAGTGAACAATGACTGAAAGAAAGGTGTTCTCAGTAAAAGAAACAACACAAAGCAGTCACTCTTTGCAGGAATGAAAAAGTGAATTATGAAAATAATAGACTAATACATAAATAATGATTATTAAGAGTAATGTGTGTGTGTGTGTGTGTGTGTGTGTGTGTGTGTGTGTGTGTGTGTGTGTGTGTGTGTGTGTGTGTGTGCTGCTCTAGTTCTGAAATTAAAGGACTGTCTAAAGCTAATGTCAGACTACAAGTTCCCAGACTTCCCAGGTTCTGAGAAAATGTGTGTGTGAGAGAGAGGGGGAGAGAGAGTGGTAACTTGATCATTAAAAGAACATGGATTACAACACAAGGGTTGGGAGGCAATTCGACCATGCAGCACATTCCTCTCAGGTCTCTTGTTTCTCTCTCTTTTTCACACACTTTACACAATTTAATGCACTTAATATATGGAGGTCGGGTCATCTGTGTCAAGGACATCTACCACACACACACACCCTTATACTGATGCTTTACCTCTCAAACCATCAATAATCCACTTTATATCACTCTTGACATCTCTCATCAATCCAGGACTTAGACAGACACACCCTCCATCTCCCAGAACCATCTTTTTTTTTTTTTTTTTCCAGCAGCCCACAAATCTATTTTTCCTAATGACTTCAAGAAAGACGTCATACATTGCAATGGTCTAAACAGCCTAATGACTGTACTCATTACGCAGAAAGATGGGATGTTCAGTAGTACACTCACACATAACCCGGGATATTATGGCTGCTGTGCCAAAATAATGGCAGCAGTTATTGGGAGTTATTTAAAGAAACACATTATACAGGAACATTAATCTCACGCCTTATACCTGCTATAATAAGATGGAGAAATGAGAAGATGAAAGAGAAATGAAACCTACCTTGCAATCGCTTCCAGATTTTCTTTCCTTTAGATAAAAGAAAACATAGATGAAGTTAGCAAGCAAATCACTTTCTGCTTACACGTCAACACACACACACACACACACACACACACACACACACACACACACACACGCACACACGCACACACACACACACACACACACAAAGGAATTTAGGTATAACACACACACATTTAGGAATAATCGTAACCAGAAAAATGCTTGATCATAATGGAGAGCCGGTACAATTGTAACACCATAATTCCTTTAAATGCATGCATGCACCTATGATTTCACTGCATTTTCTCTTTTATTTGTCTGATTAAAAAAAGGCCTTGCACTCTTGCTGACGTGGAACCTTAACTACTGTTAGAAACCTACTGCTTTTTTAAGCAGGTTTCATAAAGTTAAGGGTGGAGCACAGAGATGGAGATCAAAGTAAGGATGAATGCAGATATCAAATTAAGTTTTTATTTGTTTTATGAGGGGTGTTCAAGTCAAAGGAGGACTTGGGATGAAATTTCTTGTGAATGAAGCTGTAAAATTTATTAATATTTACAATGTAAAATGTTTTAAAGAAGTCGGTATGTCCGTTTATCCCAGCCAAAGCGCTCAATGTCAATCAGCGAGTGAAATGCCTGATCTTTGAAAAGAGACGGATAACTTGTCGACAGCTTGTGGGAGAGACGCATTTATCTGTGGGAACTATACACACAATCATTCACCAACAGCACTTGCACATTACAGGAACTTAGCTGGGAGTTTTTGTCACATCCCCTGTACAGTCCTGACCTCACTCCATGTGATTTCAAAATGTTCGGACCATGAAAGGTGTTCTTTGGAAACCAACATTTTAGACGTGAAGCAGGAATACTGATCATGGCTACAAGTTGTTTCAGAAAACTTTTTACCATGATGGTATCCAAGCACTAGTGATAGATAAGTGCATTAGTGTAGCAGGAAATTATATAGAGAAATAAAGGCAGTTTTTACTTTCATAACCAGTGTTGGGTGTAACTCGTTACAAAGTAACGCATTAGAGTGTTTGGATTACTTTTTTGATTAATCTAACATGTTAGGTCAGCCATTTACTGTAAGAACTCAGTTATTTAGTTATATTTTCAAAAATGTAATCCGTTATTCAGACAATTTATGTAATCCATGAGCCAGACAGTGTGTGTGTGTGTGTGTGTGAAAGTCATCCTACAAGCCGAAAAACCCGCTCCCTCTGTTTCTCCTGCTGTTACACCCCTATCTCACCTATGCAGTTTGACTCCCGGTGAGAAGCAGTGTTAGGCATGAGTGACCGCCGGGTGCCACTGCAAGGGTATTAGTAGTTAACAGATTATGAACCAAACTACGCTGAGTGATGATGTTAGAATAATTATATACAGTAGGTCTTGACAAAAACAACATGCATGAGGAATCACGAAAGTGTTTCATTTTCTGCAATGGAAAAGTACTCTAACTAGTTACTTTTATCAGAAAGTAATGCTGTAATGTAACTGATTACTTTTTAATGACAGTCATTTTGTAATGTAATTTTTCATAACTGTGTTCTGTTATTATTCAGGATCTAAAATCCCAGTTTGACTTGAACACCCCTCATATATTACAGAAAGAACAATATCATAGTGATTTTGGTTACCATTAAATGAATTGAAGATAAAGAAATGGTTAGTGGTTAGCACTTTCGCCTTGCACCTCCAGGATCCAGGTTCGATTCCTACCTCATGCTACAGTAGGTGGTTTTTCTACCACAGTTCATAGACATGCAGATTAGACTAATTGGCATTCCCAAATTGCCTGTACTGTGTGAATGAGTATGTGAGTGTGTGTACGTGTGTGTGCCTTGCGATGGATTGGCACCCCGTCCAGGGTTTACCACGCCTCGTGCCCTACTGTAAGTTCCCTGGGATAGGCCTCCTGCGACCCTGTCCAGGGGGATAAAGCGGTATAGATGATGAGTAAGTGAAAGTGATTTGTCAGAGCTCATCAATCAATTATAATGCATCTATAAGTGAGTGATTGTACGGTGTATGTAAAGTGACAGTTAAAATGATCTGTTGTAATTATTTCATATTTTCTATACTACCCATAAAGGTATTTCATGCTGAGGAAGGCATGTATGATGGTTTAAGTAGACTTTTGACTCCAACAAAACAGTATCAGTTACAAATGCAATACAATTATCTATTAAATACTGCAAAATTAAGTACTATACTACCAAAGTACATTTATAGCAATTGACAGACAACCTTATCTCATTTATACAACTGAGCAGCTGAGGACAAGACCTTTTGGTGGTGCTGGGATTTGAACTTACACCCTTTTGAACCAACATCATATTCACTGAGCTACAAGCAACCTCTGCAAGCATTTATATATTTTTTTAATCAAAATATTTAAATATGCATAAGGAAAGTATTTTCCCCTCAAATAGAACACGACACTAAATTGCAAATACTAAATATAATTTCATATAGTCTGCGTCTATTCACACATTTAGTACCTCACCATAAACTCCAGGCAGAGCTGCAGATGGAACTTCAAATGCAAATAAACTATAAAACAAATAGGCAAATTCAACATAAATCACAAAATGGCAATGAAAATAATGACAAAAAAAAATACAGAACAAAATATAAAAGGTGCCACAAGAAATAATTCCATATGGCCATGAAACTAATCATGATTGATCAAAAGAAAGCCCAAGCGAGCGAGCGAGAGAGAGAGAGAGAGAGAGAGAGAGAGAGAGAGAGAGAGAGAGACTTGTATATACCTGAAGCATGGCAGAGAGATCACTGTTTCATAGAATCTCCATGTTGCTGTAAGATCTTCTCTGACTGGATTAGTAGCATAGTATCGCCAGGCTGACTGGAATCAAAAACAGGTATGGATCATTGTAATAAAAGTCAAATCACAAATTTATTTCAATAATACATTCTGAATGATCATGATGAGTAAAACTAGCCCCTCCTATAATTAAGTTTGTACTAAATTTATATTAAACATAAACATAATCAACTTCCTTTTTAAACCCACATCCCCCCCAAAAAACAACTAAACCAACCTTTAGATAGACTACTAAGTATCACAGCTGTTCATTAAAGGATACATAATTCAGCGTCACATAATTATGCATTATGTATTTTGCATGATTAGTTGAATGAGTTCCTGTGTGGTGGATAGCTGGTTTCAAACTTTACACTGCAGGGTTTGTAATTGATAACATGTGCTGTATAAACGTCCAGTGCATGACTGGAGTTGCTACTGTAGATGTGAACGTACTTGTATGAGTCCAGCTGCAGGGTGCCGGCGTTTCTCAAAATGTTTCTGCCTGTGCTGCTCCTGCACTTTAAGAGCCAAACCAGAACCCAAAATACCCTACAGAGAAATCAAATAAAATTCTGCAATCAAAAATCTCTGAAAATTAAATGCTGAAAACAGGGATACTGTGAGAGATCCTGGGCTCCTTTAAAACAAAATACAGTGGAACCTCGGATTGCGAGTAACATGGTTTACGAGTGTTCCGCAAACCAAGCAAACCGAGCAAGTATTAGTTTACGAGCGCTGAGTATCAGGCATGCGACTCTTATTTTGACACCGAGCGGCAAGTGATCACAACTGAGCCAATGATTTTTCTCTCTCTTGCACTGCGGGAATTATGGGTAATCGTCTCCCCTGCTACTTCTTAGTGCTCGTCTCTTACTGGTCCTCTCTCTTCTCGTCACAAACATACACACACTTTTCTCATGTGTACTTTGTGTGTGCGTGTGCGTGTGCGCGTAATTTGACACCGTCACAGACACACACACACACACACACACACACAGATCTACCCGGCTGCACACACGCTTTATTTACACAGAAAACTCAGCTCTGTCGCGATTCATTTCAAAGCTAAGGTGCTGGTTCATTTGTTATTTGTCATTTGTATATATTTTTTCCCATTAAAACAGTGTTTGCATTGTGTATGTTAGTTGTGAACGCAAATACTTATCTGTCTAGATTTTTTTTTTTTTAAAGGTAAAGTGCAGGTTAATTTGTTTTATTTTTACTTTATATATTGTATCAATAATTTTTATGTATTTATTTTTTGGGGCTGTGGACCGAATAATTTGGGTTTTCATTATTTCTTATGGGAAAATTAGATTTGGTTTACAAGTGTTTTGGAATACGAGCCTGCTTCCGAATTATGCTCGTAATCCAAGGTTCCACTGTATACCTCAACCTTGATGAAGCCAACATTTTTCAACTGCCCCTGCATTGTAAGGGCCCCCTGCCACTTAAGGGCCCCTGAAATTGTTCTTGCTCAATCCTCCTTTACAGCACCCCTGTTTGACACAATTCATCACAGAAAGAACTTGCCAGGAAATGTTTAATCAAAGTTATGTATAGTATGGCTACCTGTCAGATAGAGACAGAGACAAATCAGTGGATGCACTAAATACCGAGCTAAATAAAACAGTTTTTAGAAATATTTTATTTTAACTAATATTTGTAGGAATGCACATTCATTATAATAATGTTGCTATTAGCTTCTATTCTTCAGAATGCAAATATTTGTCTTCACTACCCTTAAATATAGTGATGGAGGAAAATCAGAAAATCAGGCCTGGATTTAAGGCCAATAATATGAAAACACTGCTGAAACTGCTTAGCTTGTTAATACCAAATTACTACAGACAGACATAACTATAGATTCACACGTTATTAAGAAACTTGCATGTAAGTTTTTAATTACGCTAAATGTTAAGTTTGTTAAACGTGAATCAGATCTTATACTTAGTATGATTTTCCTTGCGTATTGTCTATAGTCTATGAGAAAAGACTTATATCAAGGACTGATTTTTATATAGCAAAAATTTTTACCTATGCCAGTTGAAAGTGAGCTATAAGTTCTTATCAGATGAAGGCTTACCCTTAAACCTGGACAGATTAAACAATGAGGTGCAACAGTCTGTACAATCATTACAATTTCAAGACCTCAATCGAATAATTTGCTGTGCACACAATTAAATGATACCACAAACAATTCAGTAAATAATTAATGGCATCTCAACAGCAGATGCAACATTTTTCACCTCTGCATGCTTTCTTCTACTACTGATCCAAAGATTGAAGATTATAATCTCTTAATTTTTTTTTATATCAAGATATAAATCTATATAAATTATATTATTAAATAAGTATTTTTTTTCCTTAGATCATCCCTTGCTTTGATGTTAATAGTTTAATTTAATTGCAGTTGAGGGCAAAAATTAGTCTGGGCAAGGAAGTTAAACCATACAAATTGCCCTTTTTTTTTTTTTTTACATTTAAATTATAATGACGGGAGTACTTTATTGTAATGGGAAGTCATAGCCTGGGTTTCATCCAGTGCATTAACTCATGTACAACCAAAGAGAGTGTAGGTTGCATTACTAATGACATTACACAAGTGTGTTCCAAGATCATATCTAAAGTGATATATAATGGAACCGACTACAATGATTGTTTGAAACCATAAATTATCTTATTATTCCAAGAACTGGCCTGTCTACTACCTGGAGTCTCATTTATCAAAGCATGCATAGAACAAGTTCTAATTATCGTATAACACGCAAGGTAGCCACAAGAACATTGGAATTTATCACATGTTGTATCACAGCTATATGCAATGAATGTTGATAAATCCCAAACATTAAAAATTGCTTGTGTATGGACACACTTCTCATTTCTTAAACAAACATGTCAGATTACCTTACAGTGAAGGTAAGAGCAAGTCCACATGAACAATGTAAAGGGAACTCAAGTGATTGGGACAGTTATGTAGACTTAAGAAAAAAAACTTATCAGTAATGTTAATCAGGAAAAAAAAAAAGCTTCAACTTTCTAGCGAGCACAAACAATGTACTGTTGAGCATTGGAAAATGGTCTGATGAGTCCAGATTACCCTGTTCCAGAGTGATGGGTGCATCAGGGTAAGAAAAGTGGTGGATGATGTGATGTCTAGTGTCCATCGTGACTAGTACTTACTGGACATGCCTGTGGGGGCAACGTTGGGGTTGCTTCTGTTGGACAGGCAATATTAAGTGCCTAAAAAATGAGGTCAGCTGACTATAAAATGAATATACTGAATGACTGGGTTTTTTCGTCAGTGGATTTTTTCTCCCCTGATGGCACAGACATATTCCAAGATTACACCGCCAGGATTTATTGAGGTCAGATTGTGAACAAGTGGTTCAGGGAGAATGAGACAGCATTTCCACACATGGATTGGCCACCACAGAGTCCAGACCTAAACCCCATTGGGAATCTTTGGGATGTGCTGAGATGTACTTTGCTACGGCGATAATAAAAGCAAAAAGCAGTCCAACAAAATATTAGAGTGTGCAACTTTTTTGGAACTTGTAGATTTGTGAGATATTTCATTTATCTTGTAAGCAATGAAGTCAATAATTACTCTCTGACATTTGTTATATGATTCACATTAGGTGAGATAAAAGTTCATTATAACCACTATACCAGTTATTATACTTTTCTACCACTAGGGGCTCTCTTGAATACACGGGATCAGAAGTGTGCTGAAATACAAGCAGAAGCAAGCAAAGGGACAACTTGATAAATTACATTCTAGCCATATACAGTAAATGTTTGGATGCATGGTTTAGGCTCAAGCTATGTGAGTGCACGGTTGAGAAACGAGATCCCAAGTCAATGATAAAGTAAAGGAGAGGTAACAATTCAACAGCTCAAGTTGCATGAGTCATTTGCACCCCCCACATGTCGAGTTGGCAAAGAGGATTAATACTCACTGCTGGCAAAGCAAAAAATGAAACACCAATCAAAGTGAAGGTCCCGGCAAGTAGACGTCCTGGCCATGTCTTTGGTGTCTTATCACCATATCCAATGGTTGTCAAAGTTATCTGAGACAGAAATTAATTATTAATAAGCCATGTGTAAAATGTACTTCTCCTATTATTCACTTTTTTCCTCCACATAAACCATCAGCTTTCTATTTTGCAATGGCACATTTCCAGAGCAAGATACAACTGACCACAATACTTTCATAATTCAATCGGGTTAGTAGAAACATTTAAAATAGTTTAGTTCAAATATTTGGTGCATGTTGTAGTTAATATGAAAGAACCAACTGCAGGCCTGTAAATAGTAAAGTAGTTGCTCTAATTGATTTGCCAAAAGAAATGTACAATAATATGAAATGTGTGATTGTGACTGGGACTGAATAGCTTGAGCCTATGTGTAGGTAACGTTATGGCCTCAGGTTTAACACATTTGTTACACTGTGAGCTGTAAATATTTTAGTCATGTTAATAATTAATAAAGAACAATGATAAAACAGTGAACAGTGAAATTAATAATTCAGTTCTAACTATTCGGAACAACTATTAACACATCTGAGATTAAGTTGTGTCCATAAATAACTCTATTTTCCACTCTTACCAATCCCCACCACAGTGCATCAGCATATGTATCAAAGTCCTGGGCAGGTGTTGCTGTGGCATCTTCATCACTGGGTAGTGTCATCAAGACAACATCCTTCTCCACCAGGTAGACCAGGAAGGAGGACAGTATAAGAGACAGGAAGCCAATGTACCATGCGGTGATCAGTTCCTGATATACACAGACACACTTAGTCAGTCACTTTCGACAGTGGTGGCTCAAATGGTTACTGGTGGGGGTTCAAGCCCCAGCACTGCTAAACTGACTCTGAAGAGGACTTGAGCAAGGCCCTTAACTTTATCTACTTCTGCTTCTTTAACATAGCTAACCCTAGCTCTGACCCCTGCTTTCTAACTAGTACATGTATAAGCAAAAAATACATTATTTTTAACAGTTATGTGTTCTTATACTGTCAATGTACAGTATCTGGCATGGCAGAAATTTTGTTAAACTTGTTATTGTAACCTATAACCTTAAATTTGCATTAATTTAACTCAAATTTTAATATCTGCTTGTGTTTTTTTTGTTTTTTTTTTGCTATAGTCAAAGGCCATGCTAGAGCATTCAGCACCTTTATCTTATAAATAATATAAAAAAAATCTTTGGCCCTTGTAGGGCCCCTACTGGCCTGGGGCCGCAAGCAATTACCTGCCTTGCCTGACGACATTTGGTACCTGGTTGTAGTTTGCCATTGCCCTATATTCTAGCCCTGTGCCTAGAATATAAAAAAAAAATTCTTACATGGTAAGAAAAACTTATTTTTTAATTACTGTATAACCTACAACCATACATATCAACCCAGTAGTGAAAGATACACCACATTTAGTCTGCACAAAGACAATGGGAATTGTGTGTGTGTGTGTGTGTGTTTATGGTTGCGTAGGAGTGTTGGCATGTTTTTACCTTGCTGTGAGCATATATTGCAGACCCCAGGAGTTTCCAGGTGCCACCTCGCCGGTCCATGCGCAGCATACGCAGAATCTGCAGAAAGCGCAGACTCCGAAGAGACGTAGCCAAAACATTTCCCTGGTTACCCAAAGCAACTACTGGCACTGATGCTATCAGCACAAAGATATCTGTGCAAACACACAACACCTCTTCTTCATTAGTGAGGGAAAGAGTGAGTACAGCATGTGTTTTTACATTAGGGGACACATGACTATTTTCACTAGTCAAACATAACAAAATGAGTAATCCAGTCATTTGTTTTGGTGAGTATGACTAATTCCATGATTCTGGGCATCACTATTTTTATGTGGATATATTTAGCCCATTTTATCAGAGAAAGCATGCATTAAGCATAACATTTTGATTAACAGCTATACACAGGGTAAAATTAGCCTTCCATACTAAATGTTTTAAATCATATTAAAATATTTAAGGATGTGTCAGGTCTTAAACATGCTTATGGATGACATGGGAGGTCGGTTGAAATGACTGATTGTTGAACTGAGACTGCATAGCATGAAAGCTCATCTATAGTATGATACTAGAGCTCTACTCATAGCTGAGTAACTGTCTTTCTTTGGATGGAGGGTGTCTATCTTCTTTTAGGCTTATTATGACTCGTGGAACATGATGATTCAACTCTGGCGTCAATAGCAGCTAAAACTGCGGCTGTAAATCAGATTTAAAACTAATTGAATTTGAGGCCTGTCAGAAATGTTAGATGACACATTTCCTTCCACCTGAATTTGCCATTCCTGAATATCAGAGAGGAATTATTTTCCTTATGGAGATGGAAGGTATACAACTACCTCCCACATGATCAGGTTTTCCTCCTGGATGCAACGATTGCTGCATGCCAGGAAATAACAATGGAAGATTGCCAGGGATTGATTGGGTATTCAAACAGGGTTTTTCTCAAGTGAATGGCAAGTACAAATACAAGATGTGACACTGATTGGAACTTTTGGCCCAATTAAGTGAACTGTATTGACTTGCAGTGACGTACACTATTAACTAGTATTCTGCAATATGTGTTTTTGGTTTGTTTGTGTTGATATTTTTATATAGTTTACTCAGTATTGAGAGGTGGTACAGTAAAACCAATTCTTTTAAAACTATAGCAGTCCTCACGATTGGCTTTTTCTATTTTTTATTTTTTTTTTATAACATGAAAGTAAACATATAAATTGCTCAAAATCAGAACTAGCTATATTAATACATCATGTTCCTACAGTATTACTGTAGACCTAAGAATAGTATTACATAATGTACGTGTCAGTGTGGGTCCGTAACACTTGCCCAGTATACACAGTGGTTTGCGAGCGAATTTGAGACGTCCTCTCCAACCCTTATATCGACAGCGGCATCCTGCTGCCCAGATCCTCAGCACAAACTCGCTCCCAAAAATAAAAATAGTGAATGTTTCCTACAAGGATTAAGATGAATGAGAGATGTGAGATAAAGAGAAGAGAAAATAGATCATATTTAATCAAAGTCTCAATTTCTCCCGCTTTTTTTACTCTGTTCCAGCCCATATAACCCATAACTTTTTAGCTTTTCTCTGCTTTGTGTGTGAGAGTGCATAGGTTTGTGTGGGTGTGGCATAAAAGGTCATCTCCTGGATTCAACATAGTGAACAATCTGTAATTTAATTGGGTGTATCCATGCACATACTGTATGAACAGTGTTATACAACAGTGAGTTCTGACAGAGTGGACATTCCACCAGTGGTAATAATGGGACCAATAACACCAATGGGACTTTTAACTATATGTATAACTCTGCATCCCAGGTGTTCTACAATCGTTAATTACACTAACAGCCAGGTGAAAGTACACCGAAAGAAACTGTCTGCCATTCAAACCCAGTCACATACACACGTGGACAAAATTGTTGGTACCCTTCGGTCAATGAAAGAAAAACTCACAATGGTCACAGAAATAACTTTAATCTGACAAAAGTAATAATATAAATAAGAATTCTATGAATGTTAACCAATGAAAGTCAGACATTGCTTTTCAACCATGCTTTAACGGAATTATAAAATAAATAAATAAATAAACTCATGGAACAGGCCTGGACAAAAATGATGGTACCCCTAACTTAATAGTTTGTTGCACAACCTTTTGAGGCAATCACTGCAATCAAATGATTCCTGTAACTGTCAATGAGACTTCTGCGCCTCTCTGCAGGTATTTTGGCCCACTCCTCATGAGCAAGCTGCTCCAGTTGTTTCCGGTTTGAAGGGTGCCTTTTCTAGACAGCATGTTTCAGCTCCTTCCAAAGATGCTCAATAGGATTGAGGTCGGGGCTCATAGAAGGCCACTTTAGAATAGTCCAATGTTTTCCTCTTAGCCATTCTTGGGTGTTTTTAGCTGTATGTTTTGGGTCATTGTCCTGTTGCAAGACCCATGACCTGCGACTGAGACCCAGCTTTCTGACACTGGCCAGCACATTTCTCTCTAGAATCCCTTGATAGTCTTTCATTGTACCCTGCACAGATTCAAGACACCCTGTGCCAGATGCAGCAAAGCAGCTCCAGAACATAACAGAGCCTCCTGCCTGTTTCACAGTAGGGACAGTGTTCTTTTCTTGATATTAAAATTTTTTGTCTCATCTGTCCATAGGACATTCTCCCAAACCTTTGTGGCATGTCAACATGTAGTTCGGCATATTCCAGTCTGGCTTTTGTATGATTTGTTTTCAAGAATGGTGTCCTCCTTGGTCGTCTCCCATGTAGTCCACTTTGGCCCAAACAACGACGGATGGTGCGATCTGACACTGATGTTCCTTGAGCATGAAGTTGACCTTGGATCTCTTTAGAAGTCTTTCTGGGCTCTTTTGTTACCATTGGGATTATCTGTCTCTTTGATTTGTCATAAATTTTCCTCCTGCGTCCACGTCTAGGGAGGTTGGCTACAGTCCCATGGATCTTAAATTTCTGAATAATATGTGCAACTGTAGTCACAGGAACATCTAGCTGCTTGGAAATGGTCTTATAGCCTTTACCTTTAACATGCTTGTCTATAATTTTCTTTCGAATCTCCTGAGACAACTCTTTCCTTTGCTTCCTCTGGTCCATGTTGAGTGTGGTACACACCATGTCACCAAACAACACAGTGACGACCTGGAGCTCTCTATATAGGCCCACTGACTGATTACAAGATTGTAGACACCTGTGATGCTAATTAGTGGACACACCTTGAATTAACATGTCCCTTTGGTCACATTATTTTCAGTATGTTCTAGGGGTACCATAATTTTTGTCCAGGCCTGTTCCATGAGTTTATTTTTTTAAATAATTCTGTTGAAGCATGGTTGAAAAACAATGTCTGACTTTCATTGGTTAACATTCATAGAATTTTTTTAAATTATTACTTTTGTCAGATTAAAGTTATTTATGTGACCATTGTGAGTTTTACTTTCATTGACCGAAGGGTACCAACAATTTTGTCCACGTGTGTAAATACATTCAGCAAGAAGACACATCTGATAATGTCATCTTAAAGAAAAACTTTGAGTCTTTAAAAATTGCTTCTAGGTCTTTCCTCATAGCATCCGAACTATTAGTATTCTAACTATTAGTTACCATTGTTATGGTATATCCAGTATATACACACAAATGCACGCATACACACACAGACACACACACGCACACACACACACACACACACACACACACACACACACACACACACACACACACACACACACACACACACACACAAATGGACACCCCTTGTCCTTCTGTGTTTTTTCTTTATTTTTATTATTTTCAACATTGTAACTTAATACTGAAGATATCCAAACTATAAAAGAACACATATGGTATTATGTAGCAAACAAAAAGTGTAATTCAACACATATTAATTACATATGTTTTAAATTTTAGATCGTCCAAAGTAGCCACATTTAGCTTTGACGAAAGCTTGGCATACTCAGCATTCACTTTGTGAATTCAGATTCACAAGGTGCTTACTTGGAATGGTTTTCAATTCACAGATGTGCCTTGTCATAAGTTCATTTGAGACATTTCTTGATTTCTTAATGTCCTTTAAACTGTCAGTTGTCTTGTGCAGAGGAAGGGTGTGTATAGAGTCAATAACCCTATTAGTGCTACTATAACTACTGTACAAATCCATATTAGGGCAAGAAACACTCACTTAAGTACTGTAACGAGAACAGACAGTCCATCATAACTTAAAGAAATGAAGGTCAGTCAATCCAAACGTTGAATGCATTTGCAGTTGCCAAAACCTTTGCAGGTGTCAAATGTGATGAGGAAACTGGCTCTCATAAGGACTGTCCCTGCTTCAGAGAATACGTCTATTAGAATGATTAGCCTCAGAAACTGCTAATTTACAGCACCTCAGGTTAGAAGACAAACAAATGCTTCTCAGAGTTCAAACTGTAGACACATTCCAACAGCCACAAACCACCTCTACATTATGTAAGAGCTATTTGTCCAAGAAGAAGTGTGATGGAGTGCCGCATCAAATGACCTGACTTCCACAATCAGCAAACTAAATCCAATTGAAATGGTTAGGGTTGATGAGTTGGACCGGAGAGTGAAAGGAAAAGCAGCCAACAAGTACTGAACACCTCTGGGAACTCTTTCAAGGTTATTGGAAAAACATTCCAGGTTGACTCCCTCTTAAGAGCTAACTGAGAGAGTGCAAGACCGTCAAAGCAAAAGAAGAATTGAAAATATAAAATATAGTCTGGGTTATTTAATACACTTTGGTTGACTACATACTTTCAAATTTGTTCTGTCATAATCTTCAGTGGTAATATACAATGTTTAAAACAATGAAAATAGAACAAATGATAGAATTAGAAGGTGTGTTCAAACTTTTGACTCGTACCGTCGGTTCACATGCACACACTTACCAGAACCACAAGCCAGTGACCTGAGTCATCCTCGTATTCTTTAAATGTTGTTAGAATCGCCAAAATAAGACAGGCCAGAACTATCAAAAACCTAGAAACAAAGAATAAAATGTGCCATAGGTTAATTCTTTGTGTTTTGAGCACACAAGAGCACACCAAAAATGAACAATTTGGCTGACCAGAAACGACATTTGTATAATCATCTATTCTGGTAGAAGTTTGTTGTGTTTGGCTGTTTGAAATGCAAAAAGTACAATAACCCTTTGATTCCTAAAGTGGAATAAGTGGAAATATAAAGAGAAATTTAGGAGATTTACATGACTGGTGGAGCAAAATCACTGGTTGAATAAGCAAACAAATCATAATCTGTTGTTAATGAATGGTGTTTGTGGATCTATTGTTAAAAAGCACTCGAGGTTGTGCACTGAATGTCAGCACAGCTGTGATGCTATGCTAATAACCATGCTAATATTTAAGCACAACAGCACTACCTCTTAACTATGCTTTTTTATTGCAACTCCACAAATTACTGAAAAAGATCAAGAGAATGTTTGATATTTTAGGTTTGATTTCATAGTTTAGTCAAAGACTTCTTCATAATTTTTTAGAAGTAACTAATGCCGCTGCTTCTAACATGTAATTAAATATCACTGGAAATTTATTCTGGAAATATTCTGACAAACCCGGGAAAGAGTGAACCAGATGAGGGAGCTGTTCTGTCAAACTGAAACAAGTAGGAAACTTATTTAACATCAGTTTCAGTAACTTACACTTCATACACATTTCCTTCTGAAGTCTTTCATAAGCTGCAGAAGTGTTCAGCACAACATGGTAAGAGAGTGGCAGTTCCTGAGAGATTTGCTAACAAGCAATTTGCACCAGAGAACCAATAAAGAAATGCAGGGTCAGCATGTCAGATCTCTTTTTTCACACACACACACACACACACACACACACACACACACACACACACACACACACACACACACACACACACACACACACACACGAGCAAATAATGCTCACATGACTGAACATGTATGTCGCTGTACAGCAAATAACCTGCCAAAACAACTGAACACAATATTACTAACCTGATGAGAACAACACATTTGAAAACAAAAATGTAAATCATATTTAGTGCACTGGCATACAGCAGGAAACAACAGGAAAAACAGCGTCATGGCATTCATGAGTGTAGATGGCTTTGCTAATACCTCATCTCCTGGTCATTATTTTCATGAAGGTCAAGCCTTCTTATTTTACAGTACCAGGTTCCAAAAGTGGACCTACAGTATAATCAATAGTCCCAACCAAAACTAGCCTATAAATCAAAATGTCACTTAAAAATGTTGAGAACTTTGAAAGTTTATAATATAAATCATTATCAACCTATTGTGATATATTATAAAACAGTTTTACAATTTCAAATGGTATTAAGCAGCTTCTAAAAAATTATACATAATATATAATTAGAAAAGAACGCAGGAAATAGCATGTTTAGGAGACACACAATACCTTGTACAGTAGCCTACAGTGGTATGTTGTGAATGATCTAATGCCTAAACAAAATGATCATCCCTAAAAAATAAGAAATAAAAATAATAAATAAATCCCCGTGGCTGCAATTCAAAGGCAGCCAAATTATGTGTGAAAACCATGGATCTGCCAACAGTGAGTCACCAGTGAGTCACAAACCTTACCAGGGAGTTCCACTGAACTCTAAACACACACCCAAATTGTCAAGCCTTGGACATGGCTGTGAATGGGTTTTTGATGCACCAATTTACACAGCTGTTTAAATACACTGGATACACTGACCCTTCAATTAAGAATTAGGATTTATGAATGTATGATATATGCCTCTACTTACAGCCTTTACTTATATTAATGTTAACAATTCAGTTAGTTAGTATACTTCTAATAACATTTAAATGTAATTGGGTCAAATGTTAAAACACTCAATCTGTGATCTCTAACAACTGGTGCTGCTGTTGCATTCATTTGCTGATTACACATTACCTCTTATAGCTAATTAAGCGCATTATGTGCATTAGGGCATTCAAATGCAATCACAGTTGTTACAGCATGCTCTCTTTAAGGGTCACATGTAGGAATAAACAGGAAAATGCACAGGAATGTGCGAACTATGAGAAAATAGAAACACTTCGGCTACTGACACACTGCATCTGAATTAGGAAAGGGCACTGTCACTTTTGGCTAGTGATGTAACCAACATGAATACATTATTCAGGCAGAAATGGATTAAACAGATCATGTGTTCTAAATGAACACAAATGCAAATGTGATTTTCTTTTTTAATGTGTAGATTTAGAGAAAAAAAATTTAATTTGCTTAGGAATTTTACTTAATAGGTTCATTATTTGATGTTCTTCTTATTCTCTTTTTCATCACTATTAAAAAAAAGATCTTTAAATAAAAATGCCCTCATAAATGTGTAGCTTCAAATATGCTTCTCTTTTGCACAAATCTTAACTATAAAGAAGGCTTTGGATTTAAGTAAAAAAGGAAAATTATTTAATTAATTATAAGCTTACAGTATAAAATGTGTATTAATTTAATTGTAAGCATCTTCTACAGACTGATCAGCCCACTATGTTTGTTAAACTGGCTCCATATTCAGTTGGAAATAACTGTTAGCACTGGAAATATATTCTGGAAATATTCTGATAAACCCCAGAGAGAGTGAACCAGATGAGTTTTTTTTTGGTTGTTGTTGTTGCTGTTTCTCTATACTGTCTTAAAGTTAATGAAACCTATAGGATGCATGGCTGTATAAACTGTTTGGATCACATAGTTTGTTGTGGCAATCCCTCCAGATCAGCTAAAGTATCAATATTTTAAATTTATCTATTTAATCCCCAGTTTGTTCATTCCAATCGAACAACAACCTCTCAGGTATCACATAATATTTACAAGCCAGTACTGAAGCTAGATATTGCATCTATTTAAAATGTTGATCACAAGGCAGCATAACTCCTTGATGTTAGCAGTATCTGATATCTTCTGCATATATGAGCTTACAGTCACCTAGTGTTGGGCAATGTCATTCTTTTGTATTATTCGCAGTATGCCATTCCTCCTACCTAGAGGGCACACAAAATCTTCACCCTTGTTTATGGATGACTGGCTCAAATACCACCCCTGTTATCCTATACCTTAAATGGTCAGGATCCAAAGCCAATCCTGCTGAACGATTGGGCTCAAGGTGGAATAATTTTCCCAAAATGAGATACCAGTACAATAAATCACACCATGTACACTTATGCACACTCTTATTCACACCTAGGTCAAATTTGGCAGAAACAATTCATCTACTTGTATGTTTTGAACAGTCAGAGCAAACCAGAAAACCTGGAATGACTATACTAAAAACAAAAACACAGAAATGATTCCAGAAGAAAGGCTCTAGGTAAGATACTGCTACTACTGTACAGTATATTCATTGAACATGGGACTAATTGATGATACAGGCAGAAAGGCATTATAGCAGAATAGCAGTGAGGGTGTTGGTCAGCAGACCTTGTCACAACAGGCAATCCAGTTCTGGTAGGGAGAACCATAATTAGCAATGAGATGGCTTAATGTTGGGGATATGGTAGAACTGCACATTGTCAAACATTTCCCAGATCTAGGATACCAAACGATGGATAGCCCTACAATTGTTACAGCAACATTCAATGGACTAACACGTTTTCAAAACAGGTCAATACTAACTGGTTAATGTGTCCTAATTTCACAACAACCGGTATAAGCCAGTAAAGAAGAGACGTCTGTGGTTACTCGTTCCAATGATGCACTCCCAAGTAGACCATTATATTGGGAAGGTTCCCTGCAAGCTACAACCTACAGTATGTGCCTCAAGTTGAAGCAAGGACAGACTGAATCTCCACTATGCTGGTTGTGGTCTATCCATTGGCTGGTAAACCTCATCTGAAAGCATCTAACTCCATGCCAGTGAATTGTATCTCCTGTTCCATGTCAGGCAGCTCTTTTCTGAGTTTTACTGTGCTATAATGTGAGCCAGGATGGTTAGTGAGGGTACTGAATATTTTAATATTTGAATTTAAAATGCCAATCAATGCAAATCAAATCTTAAATAGTAACAGTGTTTTGTGGTGTTGACATGGAGATGTTCTCAAACTTTTCTCAGCAAGAAAGCACATGTAGTGGAACCTTTGGTTCTGAATTGAGCTCCAAAGGGCAAAAGTGTTTATTTTTATGTAGATTTAGTCAAACGTGCTAGCAGTATGTTGCCAAATACACACCTACTAGTCATTTGAATGAGAAGGATAAGGAAATGCTGGGAAAGAAACCAGAAAATTGAAGAGTAAGATACAGATATCACTCTGGAGTGGTCCTGTTCGAAAACTGTTAGTTTGCATGCAACACTTCTGAGAATTAGCAGGTTCAGTAGTGTTGCAAGAAAAATAACTTGATCGTAATAGTAAAATTAAATAAATAATAAATAATTATAATAAATAATAAAATGTGCTCATTCACGTGACATTTATGTTAGGTGGACAAGAAAGTGCAGAAGAAGGAACTAAGGGCGTTTTCTCACTGGCATCTGGGAACCCTTCCCAAGAACACTTGGCCCTGGGACCAGTAGATTTTTGTCTGTGAGCATGCAATCATTCCGAGCTTCGGAACCAATCCCTGGATCGATTGCAGAGGTGGTCTAGGAAACCATTCATGCTCAAATGAGGAAGTGACACAATTACTATTTGACTCCGTACATAAAGAAATGTGGCTGAATCTCTGTGAAGTCAGGTGGGAGAATGAGAAAAACCTGATTCCTTCTCCAGTGTCATGTAATCTAATCCTGGTCCAGAAATGAGTAGATACTACATTAATAATGATCCCGGATACTACATTAATAAAAAATTCTGGCTAATTTAGAAAGGAAGTGCAAGTAGGTATACAAGTAATTCTTAGTGCCCCTAGTGCTTGTAAGGGGTCAACTAGACTGTTACATCTTTAGTAAATAGTGATCAGCCAATGGACTTGAGATTTTATGTGGGTTTGGGTTCTTTGCTGGTCTAGAGCATTCAGGTTTTATGTAAATACAATGCCAAGAGGAAAAAATAGAGAAGTTTTAGAGAAGTTATTGTTGCTGTACATCAATTTGGAAAGGGTTCTAAAACAATTTCCAAACATATTTAGAATTCATCTATGAGAAAGTTCAACAATGAGAAAGATTATTCAAAGATTATTCACAAGCTTGTATAAGAAAAGAGCTACATCTCAGACCCTAGAGGCCTCACTGAGCTTGTTAAATGTTCGCATCTATGACAGCACAATTAGAAGACTACAGAAGTATGGTTCGTTTGGAAGGGTTGCCAGGAGCCTTTATTATGCCTATTACACCCTAATCCCCTGTCCTGTGTCAACTCTAAGCTATGGATTTCAGCTACTTGACTTTTACCAGTGTTTGTCTTTCCTGTTTTCCTGGTTATCTATTTTAGTTTTATCTCTAGTTTGAACCTCGGGCTAAATGTTATGTGAATAATATGTATTCACATGTATTGTGAAAATAGTGTGTGTCTGTGGAGAGTCATCTAGGTCATGGTTATCCCAAAGGTGCTGTTCAGTGGCGACTACAATTGATTTTATGCAAGTACTTTAAACAGCACCTTTGGGATGAATCCCTGTGTGCTATAATGCTGCCTGTAGAAAAACAGAATTTACATTCCACTGTCTCAAACTGCCAGCCAAGTGGTAAAGGTAATATATTTATTCATAACTGGTTAACGTAATTAACATTGTAAAACACACAGTTTATCCAAATGTTTCAATGACAGCTATAAAAATCCAAACACTGTAATAAATCTGGTAAAGTATTCAAAGTTATTCCTTTATCACCCAAATGATGAGTTGAGTCTGGTTCCTTTCAAAGTTTATTCCTATTGCCATGGCAGGGTTGTTTTCCTTACCCCCATCACCCTCGGCTTGCTCATCAGGGACTATCTAATCATTTTGATTCATACAAATGTTCTCACATTTCATACACATTTCCATAATTTTCTTTGGAATTGAATTGAAAAACTCTCTATATCTTTTTTTGTGATTCCCAATCACACCGATACATTCTATTAGTATACACAAACACACACACACACACACACACACACACACACACACACACACACACACACACACACACTCTCTCTCTCTCTCTCTCTCTTCATAAAATGGGTTTGTTTGTCTGATTGACAACATGCACAAACCTTTAACATTGAAGGTGCTGCAACACTTTGCAAGCTTTTGACACACAAAACAAATGAGCACATATTCACTCTGTGAAGAACATTTAGCTCAGAGGCAACTAGTGAGCATTGTCAGCTGAGCTGCTCTTAAGCACTTAAGGCACCATTAGAGGTTATTAAGGAGGTGAAAGCTAAAAGCACCTGCACATGTTTCAGCTGATTTCCAGGAACTGCAACTTACAATTGTGTGTACAGATGTATGCACAGAAATGTTGAAATTTTTGTTAGCATATTCACGTGTGCTACTGTATGCACTGTATGCTTGTGGACATTTTAGTGAAACATTGAATAATCAATGTAGGGATAAATTGTATTAGTGTGGAAAATTAGTTTATGATAATATCATGATTAAATATAAAGGGTCTTAAAATAAAACCAGGACTTTTAATTGTGTAAAAGAACAGAATAGAATTATGCTCTTCATTTTAAAAATTTCTCTATATGAATGCCCTACTACACTAAGGCACTCATGCCATTGTTTAACTAGTGCTTGGATACCATCAAGATAGAATGTTTTCCCAGCATGTCGGAGCCATAATCGGACTGCCGGCTTGAAGTCTGAAACGCTGGCCTTCCGGGAACTCCTTTAATGTTTCAATCATATGGAAAAGGCATGGAGAGAGGTCAGGGCGATATGGGGGAGGGGGCAATCACTCCCAGCCAAGTTCC
>QNUK01000810.1:0-47500 GCA_013621035.1 Clarias magur | reverse complement strand
TAACAGTGAGTTTCAAAGAGACGCCAGTTTTGAATTGGAATGAAAGATTCATACATATGCTGTAAGTATATAAAGGGTTTGCCCTTTACATTCAGTTTGAGCAGTGGTGCAAGCTAAAAAGCATGACGATCACATCTTCGGTTGAACTCATACACTTTTATACAGTTGACATTATACAAATGCTGATATATTGGCTGACCTTTAACAGAATTTCAGGCTATGTAATTAAACCATTATGAAAGCATTCATCTGCATACAAGCTTTGCATGACACTTTTATCCAAAGCTTCTCTGCTTTATCATGAAAGTATTGTCCATGCTATCCATATGTTCCACCTATCTCCCCATAACCACTTCAGATACAAATGAATTAATTATTACTTAATTCGTTCATTCCTCTTCAGTATCCGCTTTATCCTGGTCAAAGTCATAGTGGATCTGGAGCCCATGCCAGTAAAATTGGTCACAAAGCAAGGACACACCCTGGATGTAGTTCATGTAAAATAGCAGATGCTGAGGTTAAAAATAAAATGTTTGAAATGTCAGTTTTTAGAGTATACAGTAAAAACAGTAGTAAAGAGTATACAGTATGTACCACAGTAAAAATAGGTACAACTATTTCTTTACAATGCTACATTACAACTTTTGCTTAGATCTTTTTTTCAGTTTCAGTTTCATTGCAGGAAAACCCCATTTTGGGGTGACCAAAAGTAATGGAACAGTGAGGTAAATAACACATACTTTTTGAGGTGAATAACACTTACTTTTTGGTTGCATATCTATTGCTTTTGCTTTCAGGTGACTTAAGCTACGTTTACACTGTCAGTTAAATGTGACCCAAATCCGATTTTTTGCTCATACAGTATGTGACACATATCGGATATTTTCTATGTCCGTGTAAACAAGAAAAAAACGCATGCATTTCGATATTTCGAAATCGGTTTCAAGCCTCCTTTATATGTGTAAATAAATCAGATATAAATCAGATATGTGCTAATGTGATTGCCATGTAAACAGACAGACCCGATTTTCTGAGGCATTGCATTCTGTACCTCATTAAAACTGCGACTTCTTCGCGGTTTAATGGCGTAATCAGGAACACCGAGGAGCTGCTCATCCCAAACATATGTGCCAGTATGCAGTAGCCCGCACCTGTTGCAAGCCACCAGAGAGCAACCCCGATACATCTCGCACCCAGACATTCCTCTGAATGGTTGACACAATAAATGAAGCATATGCGCAGGCTGCAATGATGGCCCTTTCCCTCCTTCTCCGTTTCGCGAACTTTGCATATATCACAGAGCTAGCATCAAGCATATTTCGCCTTCGTCCATCTTGGCTAGTGTGTAGTGCAAGAACCTCCCCTTAAGTATGCACAATGTTTCAGATGGTATGGCAAGTGTAAACACATGAATCGGATATGGGTCATAGTTGAAAGTACGTGTAAACAGACGGTCAGAAAAACACTTCAGTGTAAACGGGGCTTAAGAGCAGAAATATACAGACTTTAACTATGAACATGCATGATGGCTGCCTCACATATCTTGCTTTAGTTTGGTGTGGAGCTTGTGCACCTCTTCAGAAATTAATGCAAATTGCAAGTATCAAGTATACACCCACAATATGCACATAAACGGTAGAAGTAGTGGATAAATTTTTATTTTAGGAGTGAATTATTTGTTAAGTTTGTTTAGAAATAATAATTATGGTGGATACCATAAATGTAGATGTATGTTTTTTTTTTTTTTTTGCTTAATTTCATTTTAAATTAAATGTTAAACTCTTGTATTTAATGATATTTTGTATTGTTTAAATGCTGCCCTTAAGTTTTGTGGAAAAAAAATAATGGTATAAGAAATGGGCTACATTGAATTAATTAGTAAACTTTTTTAAAGGTTTAATATTGTAACAAAATATGGGAAAAAGTAATATAAAATCGAGATACTTAGAAAATCGTGATACTTTTAGAATCGCAACTTTAATCGAATCAGCACCTACAGTAGTTTTGTGATAATATCGTATTGGGTGGTGACTGGTGATTTCCATCCCTATAGGAAAGTGAACAAATATGTCGGTCAAGTATGCAAACACATGGTTTAACAGCAAGTATAAATGCCATGGATGGGGGCTTGTCCTCCCTTTCGTCATCCTCAGGAGGTGAAATACATGCTCAGTTGGGGTACGGTTTGGTGATTGAGTTTCTACTTTTTATCCTTTTTAAACTTTTTAAATCCTTTGTTGTATTGGCAGTGCGTTTTGGTACTCCTCTCTTAGTGCATGATTCTCCAATTTGTTTGGTTGCATTTCTTTGTAAAAATGGCTTTAGAATTAATTTTGTTGGCACTATCATTTGATACATCATCACTAAGGATTAGTGAACCCATTGCAGATGCCCATGCAACTACAGGTCATGACACTACCAATCCTACTGATCCTTTCTATCTACAGCAATCCCATGTTGCTAAAAAGTAATCCAATCTGGTCTTCTGATTCTAACTCTGCTGTTGGTTGGCCTGCATCTTGTGGCCTCCACTGTACTGTATATTACTGCTTTTCTCATCTTCCTTGAGCAGTATATTATGATACCTTCACTTCTGCCCTGTGGACCTTGTAGAGGATGTCTGACTATTGTTTTGGGGGTTTTGTTTAGAGCCCTCATAATATTCCTGCTGTTGTTGTTTTCCTTGTCCAACCTGTTTGAGGTCTGATTTGTTAACAGACCAGTGGTTACTTTCTTTTTTCAGGACATTACAAATATGCCTAGTGCTTGTTCAACAGCTCGGATCAATTTTTTCTCTTGTCTCAGCTGCAGAATTGCTTTGCATTCAGCTCTCTAGTCTTCATCTTGGTTTATCCTTTTTAACACCAAATGAATGGGAAATCAACTGCTCAAATCAAAAGTAGACATTCAGAGCTATAATTTGTTTAAACAATCAATCTAACAGGACTCTCCAAATGTGTCTCTCCAAGACACATTTGCCGGGCACATGTTCCAAGACTTTTCAACACAAATAATTTGAAAAAAGGGAGAATGTCAGACATTGCTAGTTGATTTTTTCCTGGTGTCTAGTGTTTAGTCATTTATCAGTACTTATTATAAAAGAGTCATAGTTAACCAGTAGTTCTGCAGAGGAAATGGAGGACTGAGTAATTACTGCAGTTAATTACTACCTAGCTAATTGTGAACTGCTATTAACATACAAACTGAGTAATTAACAAGCAATCTTGCTATTTTATAGGAATAAGACAGATGAAATATTAATTTCTCAAGAAAGAACTACTCATTTGCTTAACCATAGTTACTGTATCTGTTAGCTATTGAACAGTATTAAGAGAGAGACAGCGAGAGAGAGAGAGAGAGAGAGAGAGAGGGAGAGAGAGACCAGGGAAGGGAGGGCAGTGCGTCTGTTACAAATTAATGAGAGAAAAGAACCAGACTGAGCTGATAAAACAGTTATTACAATATTTGGATTATTTATTATGTATGCAAGGTTGCTAGCTAGTAGGTTTTACTTGTAAAGAAGCTGAATTGACATGTTGTACATTGCTACTAGGTAACTGTTGCCTCAGACTCAGTTGTCAGATTTAAGAGTAAGATTTGTTTCAAATGCAGTGCAATCAAATATTCTTTAAACAGTTCTCTATGTGATTATTGGTAACAAGCAGCATTAACCAGCATTACAATAAATTACATGGGTAAATACCCATTATATGCTGAAAGCACTTCCCTCTAAAATATCATCGTCTTTAGTGAGTGCATTGACAATTTAGTTGGTTTAACTGGCGTAAAGGAAATACAAATGCTTATGTTTAGTATATTAGTGTGCTTAACATTCCACCATGATTGACAATAGGTCCAACTTAGTAAATACCACATTGTTCAAAAAATGGCTAATATACTTCATGGAATTATTGCAATATTATGTTCACTAACAACATATTTTCTGGATTAATGTACACTGCATCTTTAAAAAAATAATATTGTGAAAAGTTTTTTTTATTTTTTATTATTTAGTTAAGAAAAACATATTCCAGAATCATACACATAAAGTGAAATATTTCAATCCCTTTTGTTATAATTAATTTTTTTGTGGCTTACATGGCATAAAAATTGTGGTAGGAAAAGAGGATAAGCAACAGAGATGAGCGAATTTGAGCTTCACAAGAAGTGGAGTGACGATGTAATCAGTGCATCAAGAGCAACCCCACACCGAATGCGAGTTGCTTGAGATCCTCTGTGACGTTTCAACAGTCAGTAATTATATGGGGTCCCATTTTATCTGCCAGTGTTGGTCAACTGTGTTTTATCAAGTCCAAAGTCAATGCAGACATCTAAAAGGAGATTCTAGAGAAATTAGTGCTTCTGTCAGCTGACAAGCCTTATGGAGATGCTGATTTTCTGTTCCTGTAAATATTTGAAATATTTAAATAGTTCACTTCACATGTAACAAATCTACACTACATGAGTTTTACTTTTTTAAAATAAAATTTAAGGTTTTTTTTTCCATTATATTGCAATTTATGAAATGTCCCATACGTATGACTGATGAATGGAAAGGTGTTTATATAAAGAGGACCACCTCTGTCAGTGGAAGCTATTTTTGGTAACTTAAAATAAATAAAATAATATATTTGCAGAGCATTACTTTAGTCACATAGCTGTGCTGATTTTTAAAACTTGCTGACACATGGTACTCTACACAGTGGATATTAATGTGCTTTTACCATCCAAATCCATCACCTCAGAGTTCACTCCACCCACCCAGCCCCCTCACACACACACATGCACACACAATTCAGTGTGTTTATATCATTATATAATTTCCATTGACTTGGAGAGAAGTAACTGAAGCTAAGATTGGTTAAAATTGTTGCTGTAAATCTGGAGTCCACACAAACAGTCTATATAAAAAGGCTTATTAGAAACCAAGAGACCACATGTTTGCACACACATTAGTTGCAAGTCACAAGCATCCTAGGCAGCAAACTCTGTACTTTATCCTGAATGTCTCAAAACTTGAATGTGAGGGGAAACAGAGGACCTGAACAGCAGCCTGTTTCCTTCTAGAGAGTACATGTCCACATGTGGTTATAGTGATGAGCATGTTAAGAAGACATATTGTGTAGAAATTAAGGAAAAATTAAATGTATTATGCCAAAAGTTTTTTATAAATAAAAATGAAAATGAAAAGTCTAGGTCTATAAATAAATAAATAACTTCTATAGTATGAGATAAAGACTTAGAAGATTTAGAGTGTGTGTGTGTGTGTGTGTGTGTGTGTGTGTGTGTGTGTGTGTGTGTGTGTGTGTGTGTGTTGTGTTAGTTAAATTGTGTGTTTCTGGTTTAGGGTCAAATCATTTTGAAATATTCAGCTCTCTCATCCTCTGTAATGAAGCTCTTCTAATTAACCAGAGAACACATGCATTTAGGCCCCCCAGTGTGTGTATGTGTGTGTGCATTTATTAAAAGGGTCACTTACATAATTTCGTTTTCATGCTGTTGACTCTTTACGGCACATTAACACTCATTAAGTGACATTCTCTCTCTCTCTCTCTCTCTCTCTCTCTCTCTCTCACTTTCTCTCTTTCTTTACACACACACACACACATGTGTAGCTTCATCGATCAGCCATAACATTTAAACCACTGACAGGTGAAGTGAATAGCATTGATTATCTTGTTGCAACTGCACTTGTGAGTAGCTGGGTTATATTAGGCAACAGGTGAACAGTCAGATCTGCAAAATGTTAGAAGCAAGAAAAAATGGGCAAGTATAAGACTCTGAGTGTCTACTGGAACACAAAAGTGGTCCAGGAAATGTAAACTAGTGAACTGGTGAAGACAGTCTCTTTGAGCAGGTTAATGTGACCTGCCACATTGCAAGAAAATTATTCAGGAATGGTTTGAGGAACAGGACAAATAGTTCAGGGTGTTCACTTGCCCTCCAAATTCCAAAGATTTCAATCCAGTCGAGCATTTGTTGGCTCAAACTGAGCAAACATATCTGATCTGGGAGGCCCCACCTCACAACTTACAAGACTAAAAACGATCTGCTGCTCAGTGCCTTGGTGCCAGATGTCATTGACATAACAGAGATGTTTTGGTGGCACAAGGGGGACCTACAAACTACTTTTTTTAAAATGGCTGATCTGTGTACATAAATGCAAGACATCAACTCTGCTTAGGTTTTCATTTCAGGACCATGGACAGCAATTACAGTGCATAAGCTTCATTAGCTTCTGTTATTTAGATGATGTTTGGATATGAGTCTCATCATGCATTTATTTTCCATTTTAACTTTAATTTCCACCTTAACTACTTTCAGTTCCTTTACATCAACCTTTAATGGTTCAGTGTGGATTCTTAATACTTATGTTTTTCTTTTATAATAGATTTCTGTGGATAGTCCTTTTAGAAGGAGAGAGATACAACTTTGGCTAAGTCAGCTGATTACAAGAAATGAATGCTATGCGAAATTCAGAACTTTAAAACTTTAATTAAGATAGTGGGAACTCAAAGGCAGCCAAGTGCTTAGAGTACCTGGAAGTACACGAGACTAATCATGGGTGTGCACGTATGGTAAAGCACTATCTCACCCCTTATCGCTCGATCAAGTTACAGGATATAGTATTAAGGTGCAGAAAGGTTTGATGTGTGTGTGTGCGTGCGTGCGTGCGTGCGTGTGTGTGTGCGTGCGTAAGCGCGTGCGCTTCTGACATTGAGAGTACTTACACAAACGCGTGGTAGAGCAGCGCCCATCCCCGGGGTCTCTCGAGTGCATCGTAGATGAGATTCTGGATGCGCCGTTTCCGGATGTTGTTCCTCTTCACGGGCCGCGTGTAACCTATAGGGGTCTTGGCCAAAAGGCCAAAGTTCTGCGAGCCCCGTTTAAATTCCGCTTGCCTCGCCGAGGTGGCGAGCAGCAGCGCGCCGTCCCGCTCGTGGCTCGTGCATGTCTCGAGCTCACCGGCCACCGCGTCTTTCCGTCGCTCGCATGAGTCCTGGGCGCCGTTAGCGCCATTTCTCGACCTGAGCCCCATGTTTACTGCTGTCGAGCGTCGGCGGCGCGCGTATGCAAGTGCATGATAAGGCGCATGCCATGATCCGAGCAGGAGGGCGCGAGCCCCTTTATTTGCGGTTGCTCATTCCAGGATCCCGATGAAGGAGAGCTGCGTGATGCGGATCGGCTGAGAACAGAAAAAGCGAACGCTTGTCAATCACCCCCGAACCCACATAGACAAGCAGACAGGCAGCTGAGCTGGGGGGTGATTACACCTTAATACTACACTACATTCGCGAGACTGCAACAAAGACTAAAAAAAAAAAAAAAAAAACACTAACTCACACACGGCCGTAAGGAACAATGAGCCGAACGCGAAGACAAAGATCGGTATCACGAATATTGATTACCAACGTATAATACACAAAGACACACGCAGAACACACTACCGAGATCAAAACGCAGCCGCTCCCGACGAAGCATGTCTCTTGAATTTCACCTCCGTTACGCGCCACTAGTGCTGAAACAGACGCACGACAAGGAGGGATCGGTGGGAGAGGCGCGAGACATGGAACGTCACGTGATACTCTTCTGACGTACGTTCTATGTAGTCTAAGTCGCGTACGACTACTACAAATGAGAGGGTTGTTCACGTTCTCTGCCGGGTTTTTCTTTGATGAATGGACAGAGGGGGTGGCTGACCCTTCTTAACATTGGCTGCTATTATAAATTGAACTATAATAAAACATTATGAAGTCTGATGTCAGGGGAAGAAGGGATGTGCACCAAGTGATGCACCCATTAGACATAACGCTCACTGTGCAAGTCTCTGTGTTATGATCTGGAGTTGCTCCAGTTCGTCAGGTCTATGCTCAGCATAGTTATATGACAACAAAGGGAAGGCAGCTGAATGTACCGAATCCGACCTATGCATTTTTTTCACTGATGGGATGGGTATTTTCCCATGCCAAGATTCATTGGGTTTCAATTGTGAAAGAGTGGTTCCGAGCATCACTCTAAATTAGCCACCGCAGAGTCTTGACCTTAACCCATTTGAAAGTCTTTGGGATGTGCCGGAGAAGATTGTGCAGTGTGATTTGACTCTTCCATCATCAATACAAGATCTCAGGAATGTCTCCAGCACCTTATTGAATGCTTTGAAGAATTAAGGCAGTTCTGAAGGCAAAAGCGGGTCCAACTAGCAAGGTGTATGCAAGGTGGCTGATAAGGGTAGTGTATTTCAATTGACCCGTTGTTTAATCACATGTGGAGAACTCCATGTGGCACATAAAAGACTTTCCAAGTCATTGTCTGTCATAAAAGAATTGAAGCTGACTCACTGACTGTGTGATTTTTTCTCATTTGTTTTTATTCTCCAGCAAATTATATATACAGTATTACAGTATTGCAAAGCTTACACATACATTCTTTCTCTTCCACTGTTACTCCATAAACTCCCCAGAGTTCCCCTCTACACACTCTTTTCACTTTGGGACATAATTAACACAGGTGGGAAAAAAGTGAGTCGAAACAACATGTAGGTTTGCCTCTCTTCAAGCTGTACTAATTTGTGCTGTGATCTGACCATCATGTTGCTTAGCACTCTATAATGCCATGTAAAAAAAAACTTATTTTTAGCTCAAAGCTACGTTTGAGGGAACAAGCACAAGGAAAAGTAGATCCAAGAGACAACTAACAAAACATGCAATCCAAAACAATCACAGGCATATACAGAAATAACAGTAATTCGCTTGATTTCATGTTGGTTCTTGTTGAAATTGCATAAAATGAGCAATTTTAATATGTGTATTCTCTTAATTTTTTAAATAAAATACAACCACTTGAAGTTTATATTATTGCACTATTATCTTCTTCTTCTATCCTCATCTACCCTGGGTCAGGGGTAGCCCAGTGGTTAAGGTATTGGACTACATTTGAAAATATCCCAGGTTCAAATGCCACAACCACCATAATGTCCCTGTTGGGCCCTTGAGCAAGGCCCTCAATTGCTCAGATAATAACCTCTAATAAGAAAATGTAAGTTGCTCTGGATAAATCTGTCTGCCAAATGCCTAAATGTACCCCTGTCAATTGAGAATAGCCTGTTAATCTCACAGACTGGTTGCAGGAGAATGTATTTGTGTGTGAGAGATACAGAAGGAGGAAGATTTCATCAATATTTGATGATAATTTACACACTTCCTGAGTGTAACTTTGTCTTCTGTTTCATAACCTACATGCCTGTGTTGACTGGGTTATTCTAGGGAACTCACACTAAATAGAGAGATGCAGTCTCTGCTGTGGGAATATCTTGCTGCTCTCAAAGTAGGTGGGGTTCTAACACAAGGCAAGATAAGCTCACTTTTCACACACAGACATACACACACACACTGCTCTGAGTTTTCTCCCAATGGTTGACTGGTCTGTGCAGTTCACATATGTTTCATCACAGAAGTTATACTGACTGGAGCTGGCTGTGTATATAGTGGACATGAGCAGAAAAAAGAGAGTTTATTTACGCACAACAAGGTCTAGATAAAACACAGATCACACTGTATACAAAATGTCATTGGATAGGGCAGATAAAATAACCTAAAATTCCTGGGAAGTGGAGAAATCCAGAAATAATGAAAGACAAAATGAAATGCTAAAAGCATCAGTTCAGATCTGAACCATAGCCATGGAATTGGGAACAGGAAAGATGAATGTAAATAATTCAGATTGGATGATTGCTCATTGACATTACCATGTTTTATTCATCTGACGTTACAGTATCTCAATGACCCAGAAAAACTACAGGAAAACTCCTGAAATCTTCTTCGAGATTCTTCCAGTGTTAACATTAGATGGAGTTAAAGGGACTTCTGTTCAATAGAGAATAAAAAAGAACTTCTTTAATATTGCAAAATACTGCTGAATTCAAAGGCAGACTTCCTGATTGGCTTTCACTCTATCACCCCTTTCAACTCCTGATCCTTATGTAAAGGAACGCTAAAAATGCTGAAGACATTTGAATTACGAATTTGAATGAACAAAATTGGAGTATGTTTCACTCTTGAGGTCACATATGTAAACAAATAAACACAAACACCTGACTTTTCAAATATGCCAAGGAAGTACATTAATGTTTCTCAAGTTTAAAAACCTCATGATTTTTACCACTCACACAATCCTGCTTTTGATTTGCTTGCAAAATGTTGGTGAGCTAGTTCAGGTGTGTTTGATTATGGAAATTGCAGGGCCTGGAGCCTCTCACATTCTTCCTCTCTTTGTGTTTCTCACACAAGAGGGGGCACTTTAGGGTCATCAACAAAGTCTTTAGAAACAGGCTTCTCTTGTACTGAAAAAGGCCAGGAAAGCTGCAACGGGCCATGGGTTGTAGTGTTGTCTTCCTTAGGGACAATGTTGGCAAGTTGTACAGCAAAGCTTTTGCTGGGGTCAACTTCTAACTTCTGACACCCAGAAAACACCCTGTAGAAAGCAGAGAAAACGGGGGGTAGGGGTAAAATACTTTCTATGCTGCTAGATCTCAATGTACCAAAAAGGTAAATAAAACCACATGACAGGCAGTATTGACAGAATCATTGAAAGTATTGAAAGTATACATCTAGGCAAGAATGCTACGACTGGTAGGATGCAGCAAAAAACTTAATTAGACTGGTTGGTCACGTGTTAAACTTGCTGGATGACAAAATGCCACATTGATTAACACAGGATAGGGTTATATTAGACAATTACACACAAATTAGTAGCTAAAACATATTTATTTTTGAAGCATTTGAAGTTCTATTTGGAGAGAGTTTATTTTAACAACAAATTATTGTGAAACATTAACATTGTGGTGGTATCATTAAACCTGTTAGATCCGATTCCCATCTATTTTATTCTGCCTAGCTCCTCCATTTTCTGTCTATCTTTAATGGTATCTCTGATGTGGGCATGGTGTCTCTCTGGCTGTTGGCTTTGGAAATAAATCAGCAAGAATTAAATTATATCTGTTGTTAGACCTTAGTTTACTTCCTGAGCCAATCTCACACTGGAAAAGCCAATCTCAAACTTGATGTGTTACGAAGCTACTGACACTGTTAGATCAGTTGAAATTGCATAAAATGTGCAATTTTGTAACACCTTTAGGTGTTACTCTATTTGCAGGTGTTTTTATTTACTCAGAGTTCAACATTATTCAATATATTGTTTATTTATATATTAGACATAGTAAAATAATTTTAGAAAAATAATATATTATAGTAATAAATTATTATATGATATTATATGATATTATATGATATGATATGATATGATATTATATTATATTATATTATATTATAATAAACATGGTACAAATATATATATTAATATATTGCTAGAGTTTTCCAAAATGTTTTCCAGTCAATAACTGCTTTGAGTAATCTGATTACTATTTATTACTTAGGTAACTCAAACTACCCAGGCAATTTGTTTCTTTTATACAGGGATTGTTCAAGTCAAACCGGGACTTTTGATTGTACAGAATAACAGTATACAGTTACGAGAGTGAAAACTAACTTTATTTCTTTTTAAAATCCACTGCTACAGCAATGCCCTTATCCCATCGCTTCACTAGTGCTTGGATACCATCTGAACCATGTTCGGTAATACCTGCCTCACTTTTTAAGTGCTCGCAGGAACTCCTTTAATGGCCCAAACGTGAAAATCTTTTAGAACAAGGTCAGAACTATATGTGGGATGTGGCAACAACTCCCAGCCAAGTTCCTATAACATGCAAGTGGTGAATGATTGTGTGCACAGTTCCCACAGACAAATCTTTTCTGCAAGTTTGCGACAAGTTATCTACCAATTTTCAAGGATCAAGCATTCTACTTGCTGAATGTTCACAGGAATAAATGCCAAGTTCCAAGAGACTTTGGCCAGAATCGTCATTCATGTCAGTACAGCCTTTTATAAAACAAATGTTTCCTGCAGTCTCAGCACTGTACTGTGCTTGAGGTCTTCAGTAAATGTCAAGAGTTTTATGCCTTTATTTATAATAAATTTAATTTAAGTTCCGGTTTGACCTGAACACCCCTCATACATTTGAGTGATACATTATCTTGATCATTAAAGGCAACCAACCAAAGCAGATAATTAAAAAGAAACACAAACATTTCTTTAAAAAATTATTAAAGATAAAAAATATATATGGGGGAAAAAACAATGAACCCTGTATTTCATAATGAAAATAAAGTAAAAACATAGCATAAGAAAAAGATTTGGTAATCATGTGAATTAAATCTAGAATCAAATAAGTTATAACTCTGTAACCTCCTCTGTCATAATAATTATAATATCCTGGAGCCTATCCTAGGAGGCTTACGGCAGGACAGGGTGCCAATCCATCACAGGGCACATATACTCACGCTACGAGCAATTGGGGAACACCAATTAGCCTAATCTGTAGGTCTTTGGACTGTGGGAAGAAACCAGAGTACCCAAAGGAAACCCACCAAGCACGGGGAGAACATGCAAACTCCACACACACAGAGACGGGACTCTGCCTACCAAGAATACTATTATTTAAAAAAAATGAGAAAAAATAACAGATAATTCTGCAAAGAACACATTTGACAACTCAGACATTCTTTTTTAATTACGTGCGAAGGAGAAAGGTCTTGCGAGACTGCAGAATGTTGGAAGGAATTGTATTTAGTGGGTAAGTAGTAGGATTGTAGGAAGTAAGATTGTAAAATGACTTGCAGGATCTCTCTGTGGCTAGATTAGAAAATTATGTCAGTGACAGAGAACGGAAACCGTGAATGCGCGGTGTAGGAGTTAGAGTAGGAGTGAAGTCTTCTGCAGTTAGGGAGGATGTAGCAGCATGAGGTGACAGGTTAAGTAGTGAAGACAATATGTTATGGAGCTTGTGTTTGGCTTGTGCAGAAATTTCCAACTTTTTCTTGTAGATGTCAGGCTTAGCAAATGTCAGAAAACATGATAAGAGACAAGATCTGTGTTGAGTTGAGATTTCCTCCACTTTTTCTCTGATTGCTGTTCAACACATCTATAACAAGGAATGAGAGGAAATCGAGGGAAGAAAAACTCCATGGATAAGGAAAGTGAGAGAGGAAATATGTTGTGGCTAAACCCAGTTGTGGGGAGAAAGTATTGTCAGGGTCTCAGAGTGAATGATGGGGGCAGGAAGTTATGGAGCAATGAGAGATCGAGTGGAGGTTCTGGATGAAGAGAAATACTGATAGCTGATTTTAGACAGGGAAGTGGGGGTAGTGGTAAAGGATAGCAAGTGATGATCAAAGCTAGGACATAGGGTAGCACTGATGTCTGTAGATGGACAGGGGTGACCAGGAAGAAGAATAGGTACAGGACATTTCCTCCCTTGTAAAGGCAGATGATAAATGTCCATGAAAATGAAGGTAGAAGTGGGAGAAGGCAGGAGGACTGAAGTTTATGGAAGGATAGGATGGCTCCAAGGCTCCAAGGACAGTGAGAGGGGTGAATACATGAATACATGCAAAGGTCCTTGACAACGTTAAACATGCACGCACAAATGCAAAGCCCCAGTACAGATACTAGAATTTCTAGTGACACCAAGTCAGTTGACTGTAGCCATCCAACTGTATAAAGAGCAGAACTGTGTACACAGGAACCTGGTTATTGTCTTCCCCATACCAACTACCAACCACAGCATACTGCCAAAAAAAGTTACCAAATGCAACATGACACATGCAGTCAGACTGTCTCAAAAGAAGAGTGATCAATTATTCTCAGGATCCATGTTTATGGCTCAAAGGAAGGTAATTTGATTGGGACAGGATCTGTACATTTAGCAACATACTTAGGACTGTTTAAGTCCCCAATAGTGAGGTGGTGTAAAGCTCCGCAGTCTTAGCATCAGGACTATAGTAAATGTTTTGAGCCAAGCCACAGTAGCATATGTCCAAATCTACAGCAGTATGCTTTATCAGCACTACAGCTGTGATTGGAATTAACAGTTAAAACTCAATAATTTGTGTGTGTTAAAAGCAGATATAAAGTGTCTTTTTGCTGTCCATCACTACAGGTAGATGAATGCATGCATTATCTGTTAGCATACTACGTTTGTGTTAGGGTTCAGAATGACACACTATCCTCATAACCAGCATTGGTTAAAATATTCTGGTGCTAGAGCATATTGATAACCTATCAATCTATCTTGCCTTGCAAATTGCCCTGGTCAATCCAATCACAACTTTCAAGTGTAATGTGGAAGTGACAGATCATCTGGCTGATCACTAAACAACTGTTGTGTGCTTTGGGAGCACTATAATGATCGTTCATTTTCTAAAGGCAGGTGAGTCTGTTGAATAAACAAAATAACTCTATAAGTATACTTTACATCAGTAGACTATCTAAAAATTCTCACTATCTACAAAATCTGCACTTATTATGTTGTCCACCAAGTGGCAATGAATGTTACAAGCCATTGTGGCAACTTTGATATGGACCTCTCCTATACTTTGACCAAAATGGACCAAAAGAATTGAAAGAAAGTCAGGACACAGACAGGAAGTGAACCAGCTTGCACAGTGGTATAAAGACATTATTTTAATATTGATTAAAAAAAGGGTTAGGTTACGGTTAAGGTTAGATGATTGTTGACTTTGTATACTACTCACCAGTGTATATCAAAGGATCAAAAGAACAACTGTGGAAAGCTCCACATTTCCTGGGGTACACATTACAGAGGACTTGTTTTGGACTATAAAATCATTGCACATTAACTGCATCCACAAAACCACCTGCACTGCAGACAACCCCTCCCACCTTGCATTTATATATCATCTGGTGGAAGTTGCTGGGGGGGGTAGGGGAGGGTGGACTTGGGGTTAAAGCCAAGTTTATGAGGCCAAGCATTAACGGCGACCTCCAAGCGCAGCCCAAGATGGAGACCAATGGCTCAATCTTCCATGAATTCTCTCAAGTAGCTCAAAATGAAAACTGACAATACAGACTCCTATATGCAGCCCAAGATAAAAGCAAATGGCACAACCTCCCTGTGCAGGCCAAGATGGATGCCAAAGGCATGAAACACTCCCCCATTTTGATTGCAACAGGAAGCCTACTTGGTTTTCTGAGAACATGACTCAACCTCTTTTCTTGGCTACTGTGTTGTTCAGCCTGTTGGCAATGCAGGGGACTTTCTTTGCCTCCAAGGGTCTCCCCCCTCTTGCTTCACAAACAACTTCACTTACAGTACAGTATCCTCATTCAGCACTGGGGACCCCAAATGGCTTTGCAGGAACTGACACCCAGTTTTTTTTATTGATTTTCCACTTTGGGAGCAGCAGATAATGGATGGGTTTTGTCATGATAATGCCAGGATGGGAACTGCAGTTATAGCGCCTTCCTGACTGGGCCTTATTTTGGTTCGTTTTGAAGCTATCTAATTGATGCTCATAGTCTTTTGTGTTTGTTTGTTTGTTTTGCAATTTTTGCTTTATAGTAACATAAAAAAATTGAATATCTCTTTGCTTCAATCTTCTAACATCGCTACAGACCTTTAAGAGTCACATCATAATACACCTTTATCCATGTTTATAAAATTTGATTAAATATAAACTTATAGATTAAAAACTAATATAAAAGATTAATATTAATATTATTATTATTATTAATAATAATAATAATAATAATAATAATAATAATAATAATAATAATAATAATAATAATAATAATAATATATTATTACCTTCCCTTTTCTTTCAAGGCCTCTGAAGTCCCATTTCCATTGCTGTCATAACTGGGCAGTTTAAGGGAAGTTTTTTTTGCTTTTACCTCTCCATGCAACTAAACAAACAAAACATGTACCACATTAGTCACAAAACATTTCCAGTTGAGTTATTTGGATTAAAAACACTATATTCCATATTTATTCCAAGTTTGTCAATACCTCTAACTAGGTGTGTTCTACTGGACCATGCGGAATGAATAAAGGTTTAAAGAAGAGCTCACCAAAGGGAAGGACTGACTGAAGCACTACCATATTTCCATACAAACAAAATAATATTGAAGCTGCCACTTCATAGAAGTGAATGATCATTCATGTAGTTATTTAATTAATATAATTAAAAGCTGTATATTAATTAATGAGGTTTTTCATTGTTCAAAACATGTTCATCTTTATTAAAAGAAAATCATCTATAATATTATGCAGTGATTTTTATGAAATGCCTCTTAAAAGACCTCACTTTGACTCAAAGAAGCACAGCATGTGCATCCGTGCTTATAATAGATTCTGATGTATCAGTGTATCCAGAAAAAACATTTCTGATTTAACAAACCAAAACTGAATTAAATCTGTTAGAATATTTGGTTGTAAACCCCACTAACCTTCATTACATTCAGGTAGTCAGCTGACTTAGTTGGTCAGCCTAGACCTGACGAACTAAAGCAACCCCAGATCATAACACTGCTTCCAGAAGCTTGTACAGGACTATGCATGATGGGTACATCACTTCATCTTCCCTGACTCTGGAACAGACTCATCCGAACTAATCAGAAAACATGACCTTTCTCCATTTCTCCAAAGTCAGATGATACAGATGATGACAGATGATCAGGATATTGATTAATTGCAATCAAGGCTAAACTAATAGTGGCTTCCACGGATTTCCACTAATAGTGGCTTGCCGGACTTGTTTGTCTGGCGGATTCCATTGGTGGTCAGTCGGATTGAGATCTGGTTAATTTGGAGGCCAGATCAACAACCTTGAAGTCTCTGCCTGATCTAGATGTATACTGGGTATATCCCACCCACTACAGCTTCCATTGTAATGAGATATTGCAACTGCAGTACTGTGACAGGGGCCAAATTGTGATGTCCAGACAACTGGGTCAGAGCAAATAATAATAAAAAAAAAAACGTTTAGCTCTTGTGGGATGTTCCTGGTCTGGAGTGGTCAGGACATACCAAAAATGGTCCAAGGAAAGAAAACTAGTGAACTGAGGACAATATTATGGGCAGCCAAGGTCAACTGATGCATATGGGGAGTAAAGGCTGGACAATAGCTCAAATTGTTGAGAAGATTAATGCTGGTTACAACAGAACACACAATGCATTACTGTTTCAGTGGCAAAAGCGGGGACCTACATATTAGGTGGGTGGTCATGAGGTTATGGTTGATTGGTATATGAATATATGAAGTACCTTGAGCATGGTGATAAGCAGGTGGCCAGTAGTTTGAGATCTCTGTGCTGTGCTGCTGTCTGGTTTAACTTCAGCAGGCAAAACTAGCTGGAACACCTGCAAAAACTCACACAAATCACACACACGCACACAAACACGCGCACACACACGCGCACACACACGCGCACACACACGCGCACACACACGCGCACACACGCGCACACACGCGCACACACGCGCACACACACATTATCAATTCAAAAGATTCTTTAACAACAGACATTTAAAAAAACAGGAAAAGTAATTAACAGGGTAAACCAACTGAGGGTATATATGTGTATTAGATCACATATATGTGTTGTAAGTTAATTTAATTTATTCAAAGTTGTTTGGGCAGCTCCTCAAGATGGTTTAAGCTAATACTGCTGGATACTAAGCAATAGAAGTCAGACTAGTAAGCAGGAATGACAAGTCATTTGAACTTTACTTGAGTGCCTGAGGTAGCGCAGCATTTTAGCTGCATTGCTGCTTGCTGTAATGTATACAGCATATACTGTATTGAGGAGTTGAAAATGGTGATATGAACTTTTTAAAATAAATAAATAAATAGATAGATAAATATAATTGGTAGGCAAAGAACAATGACTATCCAAGTTTGGGGGAAAATGCCATCAGCCATTTGGGAACCAACAGCAACAGATCTTAATAGTGAGTTGACTGAAATGCCTTGAAAAGAGCCATAAAGCATGCGCCTTACTGAGGTATTACACTGCATTATTATAATTGCTGCCTAGTTATCCAACTGCATTAACACTACAGTAAAGTGTTTTTCTTCAATTGTGGTAAACTACAGAGCCATTGCACAAGTCAAATTTATCTGAACCAAATAGATCTCTCCATTGCAGGAAAAACATTCTACATATAAATTAATGTCGAAAAACATTGACTCATAAAAACGACTTTAGCTGTATTTAGCTGGGTCAGAATTAGTTTCTGATGTCATTAGGGAGTATTCTACAGCATCCCTAAATTGACTAAAGTAAAACTAGGTAAAAATGCTATATGATGAGTCAAAATACAGTATTATGGTATAAGAAATTATCCTACATTAATAAAAATGTCACAATTTGTAAAGGAAGACAATATGAGGAAAAAACATGTTAAATATCAGCATTTTTTTTGTATTTTTGTGAGTACTTTCCCTAATAAAAACAGAACAGATCCAAAGATAAGCTTGATTACAGGCTGGAATTCATCCTTTACTCTAATTTATGTTGGGGTAGGACACTAGTAAGACACCAGCAACCAAGGTAAGGTACAAGAATTTTAAAAGAACAAAATAATAGTCATGAGTCATATATAAAAAATAAATAAATGTATTTTGTAGTTTTTTCTTTGTATGAGTTCATCTACAGGTCAGAAGCTTGACACCAGATCATCTGTAAAGGTCTAGCACTATTAACTACAGTCTTCTTGGAAGTACAGCCCCCACATGTATTGACCAGGTGTGTGTGTTTTTCTGTGTGTGTGGGGGGGGGGGGTAATCCTTTCTGTCAAAAACACCTGAACTCTGACCTGCACTGTAAAAGTAGACACACACACACACACACACACCACACACACACACACAACACACACACCACACACACCACACACACACACCAACACACACACAGCACACACACACACACACACACACACACACACACACACACACACACACACACACACACACACACACACACACACACACACCAAACCTGCAGCCTATTAAACTAATCAAAGAAAGTCTGAGAGAGGGGGGTAAAAGAAAAAGCAAACAGAATGATAGAGGATAAGTTTGTGTGCGTGTGTATAGAATTTGTTGTGTGTGAGTATGATATGGCAGGTGTGAAAAAAAAGTGAGAATGCTTTCACAAATATATCTTACCAATATATCAGACAAAAGAAAAATGTAAGTAAAATCAATATTTGGTGTGAATACCCTTTGGTTTTAAAACAACATTAATTCTTAAACCTGCACACTTACACAAGGTCAGGGATTTCATAGTATCAGAGTTAGGTGTATGTTTAACCAATTATACCAAGCTGGTTGTAATAATCATCAATTTCATATGTAGGTTGACATACAGTCATTAACTGAAAGAGAAACAGCTGTGTAGGAGGCTTAAAACTGGGTGTGGAACAGCCAAACTCTGCTCTGCTACTAAGGTGAGATTGGAGAAGCCAGTTTCATGTCACAGGTCACACACCATGTCAAGACTGAGCACAGCAACAAGATGCAAGATACTGCAATAACCAGGTCTTACTCAGGCAAGGTTTTTTCAAAGCGACTGGGGTTTTGAGATGTGCTGTTCAAGCTATTTGATAGAAATAGTAGGTAATTTTAAGGACCCTTGACGCAGTGCTCAATGCAGGAAACTTAATACAGCAGATAAAACACACATCATGCTTACTTCCCTTCAACATTGGAACAGTTAAACCCATCTACTACTGTCCAGAAAAGTGTGAAACTAGAAGTGGTCTTCATGGAAGAACTGTGGCCCGAAAGCCAAACCTCCAACTTGGAAACAAGCCTAAGTGACTCATCTATGCACAAACACAAAGGAATTGGGGTACTGCCCATGGCAGCAGGTGCTCTGTACTGATGGGTTGTTTGTCGAAGTACTGGAGAGAGGTACACTAATGAGTGTCTGCAGGCAACAGTGAAGTATTGTAGAGGTTCCTGGGAAGTTTGGGGCTGTAATTCTGCAAATGGAGTTGTAGATTTGGTCAGGATTGATGGTGCCTTGAATGCTGACAAATACAGGCAGATACTTATCCATCATGCAATACCATCAGGGAGGGATTTGTACTAATACCTGGTTTAAGTACCATGGCATCTAAGTGCTTCATTGGCCAGAAAACTCGCTCGACCTAAACCCCAGAGAATCTACGAGGTATTGTGAAGAGCAGGATGCTAGACACCAGAAGCAACAACACAGAAGAGCTGAAGTCCGCAATCAGAGCAACCTGGGCTTCCATAACACCTCAGCAGTGCCACAGACTGATCGCCTCCATGACAGAGAGAGAAGAACTACTGGCTCAGTTGAAGTCATGTGATGCTTGGCAGAAAAAGCACATGCGTACTACAGTATGCGTATATCAAAACTTTGCTTGTTTAAAAAGTTTACATTTATTTAAAAAAATTTGCTGGTCTTGTCCTTCACACCAGCTACAATTAACTGGAGTCATTTTAAGACTAAGTATAATTTTTTTTCCAATCTTCTTTTCGATTTCTCATCTGTAATTCACTCACACCAAACAGCACATGCATTTGGCTGGTGACAAAAAAAGTGCGTCTTAGTGTAAACAAGGCATAGGATACTCAACCTTATAATTTTTTTTATGTTAGGCAGAAAGTTCTGTACAGTAAGACAGGCAGACATGTACATGGGCTTCAACCTAAAATAATAATATCACTGATAACATTAAAGCTGATCAGCTTATTTTTAGCTTAAATCTTTTAACTATTTCTACAAACTCTTTTACCATCAATGATGCTACTATATAAGATATATGTGTGTTTGTTGCTGCAAGTGAGGCAATATCTCACCTTCCCTTTGACAGTCACCCTCACATACGTAGGCTGAACATCGACATCCAGCAAGGAGGTATCCAAATGCCTGCAACCACACAGTACAGACATAATATAAAACATAGCTTCCCCTAAGGTATATGATATTGTAAGCAGTGGTCTGTGTGTGTGTGTGTGTGTGTGTGTGTGTGTGTGTGTGTGTGTGTGTGTGTACCTGTATACATGCAGATCGAGAAGCACACAGCTGTTCTCTTCATCTTCACATAGAGTAAAGTCCAACCTAAAGGGGCAACAATGATGTGTACAATGCGTAAGAGCTGGAATGTATACAATGGGTGTAGGTGTGTGCTAGCTGACATACTTTGGTTCATTGACGTTCAGCACTCTTCCATCGGATGTGATAAGAGTCTTGGAGGGTTTATCCTTCTTCTTTGGCTCTCTATAATAAGATAGCACAGAAGGCTGAGTGAGCACATATCCATACTGTAGATATTTGAACTTAAATGCAAACTCCCAAACATACACTCACTGGTCAGTTTAACAGGATCAATTGCAGCCCAAATACACATTTATGCAGATATCCAACCATTCAATCAATTAGCAGTAGCAAAATGCTTTAAAAAATGCAGATGCAGATCAAGAACTTCAGGTAATGTTCACATCACACATCAGAATGGGGGAGAAATGTGATCTTTGTTACAGAAACTGCTGATCTCCTGGTATTTTCACTCACAATAATATACTCATATACTCATTCATGACTTTAAACTGTTGGGAGTGAAAATCTAAAAGAATATACTGTAGCATAGAATTTTACACAAACTGAGACATGAGTGTCACTGAGACATGTGAGTGATCAGAAGATCGAGTAACTCAAATAAGCATTTTTTCATTTTATCAATTCAGAAAACAACAAATCAAACTTTGAGGAAACTTTAGACTACAACAACAGAAGAACACAACAGCCCCCCAGACCTTTTCAGCCAAGAACAAACACCTGAGGCTATTGTGTTTTTCTGTTGTTGTAGCCCACTTTCAAATATGGGAAAAATTGAACTAGAACTAGAAGCCAGAGAGGCATAATGCATCTCTTGTTGTCACATACTCCAGCCACCCTCTTTTTCTTGCCCTATTCCCTTCTTCTTGTACCCTCATGAGCTCACTTAGGTTTGTTGACAGTCAAGTGACTAAATGCTTTACTTCCTAGGAAGCCCTAATGTTTCTGTTTCATTTGGCTCTCTCTTTTAGTTGTGCTGTCAAAGCGGGTCTCTGCTTGCACTCTACACAAAATATATAATGACCTCATCCCTTTCATGACTTTGAGCCTACCTATTTCTCTCACTCTTTCCTTCTTTATCCCCCCCCTCAAAACTTGTCTTTTGTTGAGCTACTACACATGAGACTACTGTACTGAGATACCAGTGGCACTGGTCCCTTCTGCTCTCCGGACCTTACTGAGCCATCCTGATGCTCTACTTCTGGTTAAGGAGGACCTCAGGGACTTAGAAATCACAGCACCTCAGGGAATCTGTTGCTATCACGGTCACCTCATTAGGGAAAATTTGATAAATACATTTTTATTTTAGTTGGAATTTTTATTTCTGTAAAGCTGCTTTGTGACATGTTTCATGGTTAAAAACGTTTATTCAAATAAAATAAAACTCAGTTGAATTGAATTGAAATACCTGACTCTCTCTTTTGCTCTCCTTTTCTCCTCTAGATGGCGATGTGCTTCCAGTCTTGACTCTGGAGTAAAGGCACATGGCTCTCCCCAAAAACTGCTCNATCTGAACCAAATAGATCTCTCCATTGCAGGAAAAACATTCTACATATAAATTAATGTCGAAAAACATTGACTCATAAAAACGACTTTAGCTGTATTTAGCTGGGTCAGAATTAGTTTCTGATGTCATTAGGGAGTATTCTACAGCATCCCTAAATTGACTAAAGTAAAACTAGGTAAAAATGCTATATGATGAGTCAAAATACAGTATTATGGTATAAGAAATTATCCTACATTAATAAAAATGTCACAATTTGTAAAGGAAGACAATATGAGGAAAAAACATGTTAAATATCAGCATTTTTTTTGTATTTTTGTGAGTACTTTCCCTAATAAAAACAGAACAGATCCAAAGATAAGCTTGATTACAGGCTGGAATTCATCCTTTACTCTAATTTATGTTGGGGTAGGACACTAGTAAGACACCAGCAACCAAGGTAAGGTACAAGAATTTTAAAAGAACAAAATAATAGTCATGAGTCATATATAAAAAATAAATAAATGTATTTTGTAGTTTTTTCTTTGTATGAGTTCATCTACAGGTCAGAAGCTTGACACCAGATCATCTGTAAAGGTCTAGCACTATTAACTACAGTCTTCTTGGAAGTACAGCCCCCACATGTATTGACCAGGTGTGTGTGTTTTTCTGTGTGTGTGGGGTAATGCCTTTCTGTCAAAAAAAAAACACCTTTGAACTCTGGACTCCGCCACTGTAAAAAAAAAGTGACACACACACACACACACACACACACACACACACACACACACACACACACACACACACACACACACACACACACACACACACACACACACACACACACACACACACACACACACACACACACACACACACACACACACACACACACACACACACACACACACACACACACACACCAAACCTGCAGCCTATTAAACTAATCAAAGAAAGTCTGAGAGAGGGGGGTAAAAGAAAAAGCAAACAGAATGATAGAGGATAAGTTTGTGTGCGTGTGTATAGAATTTGTTGTGTGTGAGTATGATATGGCATGTTGTGCTGTTCAAGCTATTTGATAGAAATAGTAGGTAATTTTAAGGACCCTTGACGCAGTGCTCAATGCAGGAAACTTAATACAGCAGATAAAACACACATCATGCTTACTTCCCTTCAACATTGGAACAGTTAAACCCATCTACTACTGTCCAGAAAAGTGTGAAACTAGAAGTGGTCTTCATGGAAGAACTGTGGCCCGAAAGCCAAACCTCCAACTTGGAAACAAGCCTAAGTGACTCATCTATGCACAAACACAAAGGAATTGGGGTACTGCCCATGGCAGCAGGTGCTCTGTACTGATGGGTTGTTTGTCGAAGTACTGGAGAGAGGTACACTAATGAGTGTCTGCAGGCAACAGTGAAGTATTGTAGAGGTTCCTGGGAAGTTTGGGGCTGTAATTCTGCAAATGGAGTTGTAGATTTGGTCAGGATTGATGGTGCCTTGAATGCTGACAAATACAGGCAGATACTTATCCATCATGCAATACCATCAGGGAGGGATTTGTACTAATACCTGGTTTAAGTACCATGGCATCTAAGTGCTTCATTGGCCAGAAAACTCGCTCGACCTAAACCCCAGAGAATCTACGAGGTATTGTGAAGAGCAGGATGCTAGACACCAGAAGCAACAACACAGAAGAGCTGAAGTCCGCAATCAGAGCAACCTGGGCTTCCATAACACCTCAGCAGTGCCACAGACTGATCGCCTCCATGACAGAGAGAGAAGAACTACTGGCTCAGTTGAAGTCATGTGATGCTTGGCAGAAAAAGCACATGCGTACTACAGTATGCGTATATCAAAACTTTGCTTGTTTAAAAAGTTTACATTTATTTAAAAAAATTTGCTGGTCTTGTCCTTCACACCAGCTACAATTAACTGGAGTCATTTTAAGACTAAGTATAATTTTTTTTCCAATCTTCTTTTCGATTTCTCATCTGTAATTCACTCACACCAAACAGCACATGCATTTGGCTGGTGACAAAAAAAGTGCGTCTTAGTGTAAACAAGGCATAGGATACTCAACCTTATAATTTTTTTTATGTTAGGCAGAAAGTTCTGTACAGTAAGACAGGCAGACATGTACATGGGCTTCAACCTAAAATAATAATATCACTGATAACATTAAAGCTGATCAGCTTATTTTTAGCTTAAATCTTTTAACTATTTCTACAAACTCTTTTACCATCAATGATGCTACTATATAAGATATATGTGTGTTTGTTGCTGCAAGTGAGGCAATATCTCACCTTCCCTTTGACAGTCACCCTCACATACGTAGGCTGAACATCGACATCCAGCAAGGAGGTATCCAAATGCCTGCAACCACACAGTACAGACATAATATAAAACATAGCTTCCCCTAAGGTATATGATATTGTAAGCAGTGGTCTGTGTGTGTGTGTGTGTGTGTGTGTGTGTGTGTGTGTGTGTGTGTGTGTGTACCTGTATACATGCAGATCGAGAAGCACACAGCTGTTCTCTTCATCTTCACATAGAGTAAAGTCCAACCTAAAGGGGCAACAATGATGTGTACAATGCGTAAGAGCTGGAATGTATACAATGGGTGTAGGTGTGTGCTAGCTGACATACTTTGGTTCATTGACGTTCAGCACTCTTCCATCGGATGTGATAAGAGTCTTGGAGGGTTTATCCTTCTTCTTTGGCTCTCTATAATAAGATAGCACAGAAGGCTGAGTGAGCACATATCCATACTGTAGATATTTGAACTTAAATGCAAACTCCCAAACATACACTCACTGGTCAGTTTAACAGGATCAATTGCAGCCCAAATACACATTTATGCAGATATCCAACCATTCAATCAATTAGCAGTAGCAAAATGCTTTAAAAAATGCAGATGCAGATCAAGAACTTCAGGTAATGTTCACATCACACATCAGAATGGGGGAGAAATGTGATCTTTGTTACAGAAACTGCTGATCTCCTGGTATTTTCACTCACAATAATATACTCATATACTCATTCATGACTTTAAACTGTTGGGAGTGAAAATCTAAAAGAATATACTGTAGCATAGAATTTTACACAAACTGAGACATGAGTGTCACTGAGACATGTGAGTGATCAGAAGATCGAGTAACTCAAATAAGCATTTTTTCATTTTATCAATTCAGAAAACAACAAATCAAACTTTGAGGAAACTTTAGACTACAACAACAGAAGAACACAACAGCCCCCCAGACCTTTTCAGCCAAGAACAAACACCTGAGGCTATTGTGTTTTTCTGTTGTTGTAGCCCACTTTCAAATATGGGAAAAATTGAACTAGAACTAGAAGCCAGAGAGGCATAATGCATCTCTTGTTGTCACATACTCCAGCCACCCTCTTTTTCTTGCCCTATTCCCTTCTTCTTGTACCCTCATGAGCTCACTTAGGTTTGTTGACAGTCAAGTGACTAAATGCTTTACTTCCTAGGAAGCCCTAATGTTTCTGTTTCATTTGGCTCTCTCTTTTAGTTGTGCTGTCAAAGCGGGTCTCTGCTTGCACTCTACACAAAATATATAATGACCTCATCCCTTTCATGACTTTGAGCCTACCTATTTCTCTCACTCTTTCCTTCTTTATCCCCCCCCTCAAAACTTGTCTTTTGTTGAGCTACTACACATGAGACTACTGTACTGAGATACCAGTGGCACTGGTCCCTTCTGCTCTCCGGACCTTACTGAGCCATCCTGATGCTCTACTTCTGGTTAAGGAGGACCTCAGGGACTTAGAAATCACAGCACCTCAGGGAATCTGTTGCTATCACGGTCACCTCATTAGGGAAAATTTGATAAATACATTTTTATTTTAGTTGGAATTTTTATTTCTGTAAAGCTGCTTTGTGACATGTTTCATGGTTAAAAACGTTTATTCAAATAAAATAAAACTCAGTTGAATTGAATTGAAATACCTGACTCTCTCTTTTGCTCTCCTTTTCTCCTCTAGATGGCGATGTGCTTCCAGTCTTGACTCTGGAGTAAAGGCACATGGCTCTCCCCAAAAACTGCTCTCTTCATTATCTGAATTCGAATTCTGATTTTGATGACACTTAGGATCTGAGTCTTGGTTCCCGTTCTTCTTGGTTATATGAGAGCTAAAAAAAACATATATATGCAAGTCATTATGGCACAAATACACACCACTATTACAGGCTGTTTTCAGTTATTAACAATAAGTAATACCAATATCACTGCATTGGTTTTGTGTGGTCTTGGTCAGTTGGTCAATCTATTCAGGACCCCTTATCTTCAAGTGGCTGTAATCATGCTAAGGAAAACCTTTCACTTATGGTGGAAACAGTATACTACATACTGTATATATGTAGTATGTACAGTATATTTATGTGCAGTTTATCTGTTTGTTTTTTTATACATGTGCAGTATTATTATTATTATTATTCAGTAAAAAATATATTTTTACTTATTGTATTTTATGGAATTCCTATTGGCACATTCCTACCTTTCTAACTTCTTATCTTATCATATCATGTTACAAATGATTTTGTCAGCAACAATTTGAATCTTAGTATTTGGGCATGTTCCAATTTTGCTTTAATAATAGTGTACACCTAACCACAGACTCCACAAGTTAAAATTCAATTCATATTAAATCAAACCCATCAGTGTCATCTGAACATGTGATGCAATAGAAGGGATAAGATTCATAAAAAAAAAATCAGACTTTTGGTCAAAGTAAGTAACACAGTCTATATAAAAAATTTGCCAATGTGGTCTCAGACCTGTGGACACTAATGTACATACCAGGTGTTCAGTCAATAATCTATAAATGAATAAATGTTTTGACCGTTAATAAATTTGTTTCTGATTTGCTACAGACATTCCTAATTCACCAAATCCCCAGGTAGGATAAACTGGTTAATTATGATGTCTGAATGCATTTCACTCTCATACAGAAGTTCTTATTTAGTGATTTCCATGGTTGTAATGCAGAAATATTAAGGGTCACATTTGTTGCCCCTGCAGCCACTGATGTATAAACTACTTATTATTTGGTTAGTGCCATTAAAATAGCATTACCATGCTTTGCCATAGTCCTCAAAGTCAGCATTGTTCTTGTGACCACTATTTTCAAAAATATTACACCACGGAGATCACGTGACCCGGGGTGAGACGGCTGCGTAAGTTTTTTGCTCCGCTCAACTTTGTTAATAAATTACGCTTTTTCCTCCGAATTCTTACTTAACTTATTTGAACAGTCTATAAACATGTCAGACACACCTTCTGACAAGGATTTTCCCATTTTTACATCGACGCGTTCGCAGAAGGCTAAAGAAAAGGAGGCGAAAAGGCCTACTGTTCATGCGCCCGCGGCTGATGCTAACACTAACACCGCTGAACCGCGCCTAGACATGTCAGTAATTCTGTCAGAAATAAAGGCCAATGGTTCACGTCTTGATGGAATTACGAGTCGTTTGGAGGATATTGCCAACTCCGTTGCTTGCCTTCAGAATTCGTTTTCCGCTCTTTCTGAAATAGTCACTGGCGCCGAATCACACCTGGAGGAAGCCGAACGGAGGATTTCATCTGCCGAAGATTCGGCAACAGCGACGGAGAAGCAGGTGAGTAACTTAAAGACGATGGTGGACCAGCTGCAGGCAAAAGTTGATGACCTTGAAAATAGAGGCTGTCGCAAGAATCTGAAGATTGTGGGCCTGCCGGAGAAGGCCGAGGGCTCTGGCTCACTCTCTTCGTATCTTCAAGACGCGATCCCAAAGTGGTTAGATCTGCCTGTCGATTTCCCTGTGTTGGAGATTGAGAGGGCTCATAGATCTCCTACTTTCGCACCTGCCCGAGAGAATTCGTCTCCAAGAAGCATACTAGTTCGGTTTCTGAGATTCACTGATAAGGAAGCGATATTGAAAGCCGCCATGAAGAAGACGATCACTCATAACGGCTCGGAGCTTCGATTCTATTCGGATTTATCAGCCGGTGTGCTGCAGAAGCGTCGGGAGTTTGGAGCTGTGGGGAAAGTTTTTGCCGCCCGCGGTTTGTATCGAGGGTTTGCCTATCCGGCTCGACTCAGATGTCTGCATAACGGAAAGATTCGCTTGTTCAACGATCCGGACTCAGCCAAGGCATTTTTAGATTCTCTGGACAGCCAGATTTGATTCTTGGCTGAAATACACACTTTTATTTACGGTGGAACATTTTGATTATGCCATTGGACAAGTATGTAGGATATTTTCTAAGGTAATGGCCAGAATGTTGCTATAAGAATATTGATAATCTATTATTATTGTTATTATTATCATCATAATGGTTTTATTACTATTATTATTATAATCTCTTAGTATTTATTTGATTTTATTTATTTTATGTGTATATATAGGTGTATATATATTTTTTTCTTTCTTTCTTCTTTCCTTTTCCAATGGTGTTATTCTTTACTGATAATTACTTGTACTAGAAGTGTCAATGGAGCGGGTTATAACGGAGCTATAACTTGGTGGTTTCATAATGTGGTTGTTACCTGTTTCAAGGTTTTTTATGTTGTTTTGTGACTTTTTGATATTATCTGTGCCTCATCAATTGGGGATGGGGTCTTTAGGGGAGGGTTTTATAGGTTTGTTTTGCGTTTTGTGTGTGGTACTTGTTTGTTTGTATTTGGTATCTCTTGGCACAAGTGTCATTCTTTTGCTTGCATATTTTCACTTTTGTGACTTTATTTTATCTAGATTTACAATATGTTAAATTCATTTAAATTAATAACATGGAACGTGAAAGGCATAGGTCATGTAATTAAGAGGAAAACTAACATTTCTTAAAAAAGAAGGCTCAATGGGTTGCAAATATTCACATATTTTACGTAACACCTGTAAAGACCTGGGACTGGTGGATATTTGGAGGGAGCTGCATCCTAAGGACAGAGATTACACTTTCTATTCCCACCCCCATAAATCATATTCAAGACTGGATTATTTTTTCATACCCACTGATTGTATACACTATGTGAGATCTTGTCAAATTGGCCCTATTGTGTTATCTGATCATGGCCCGGTTTATTTAGTTTTCGATATTAGTGTACCTGTTCAGAGGTCCAACTATTGGAAATTTGATATTTCATTCTTAAGTAATACTAATTTTTGTTCTTTTTTTAGACAGAAAATAATTCAGTATTGGCACGACAATCAGAACTCGCCAGTTTCTCCTGCGATAAAGTGGGATGCAGCTAAGGCTACGCTGCGGGGTCACCTCATTGCGTATGCTGCATTAAGGAAAAAACTTGGAATACAAAAAAGGAAAGAATTAGAAGCTAAAGTATCTTACCTGGAACAACAACATAAATGGTTGCCAAATCAAGATAATTGGATTTTACTGAATAGTGCTAGAGCCAAACTTAACTTAGAATATACAGAACATACCAAGAAATTATTACTTTACACTAAACAGCGCTACTATGAATTTGGTAATAAACCCAGTCGCCTCTTGGCCTATCAGTTAAAAAAGGAACAGAGTGAAAGAACTATAAAAGCAATTAAGACATCTGCGGGCAACTTGACTTTTGATCCTCAGGATATCAACATGTCTTTTTCAGATTTCTATAGAAATCTTTATACAACTGATTATCATGGATCAAATGAGGATTTGATTAGATACCTAAATGAGATTTCTCTTCCCAGTATTTCTGATGATGCTAGGCGCTCTTTAAATGCCCCTTTTACCAGGGATGAAATTTGGCATGCCATTCAGTCAATGCCATCCGGTAAAGCCCCGGGCCCGGATGGGTTTCCTATAGAGTTTTATAAACAGGTTTGGCCTGAGCTTAGCCCTATTTTAATGCAGGTGATAAATAATCTTTTTGAGAAGAATCCTTTGCCTGAATCCTGGTCATTGGCAATTATCAGTTTGCTTCTGAAAAAAGACAAAGATCCAACAAATTGCTCATCTTGTCGCCCAATTAGCTTACTCAATGTAGATTATAAAATTATAGCCAAGTCCTTAGCTCGACGGCTTGAAAATGTCTTACCTCTCATTGTCAACCCAGACCAAACCGGTTTCGTGAAATCCAGGTATGGCTCAGACAATATTCGAAGAGTTCTAAATATTCTAGATCATTTAAATTTCACCAAGGAATCTGCCTACATTGTATCCCTAGACGCTGAAAAAGGCCTTTGATCGGGTGGAATGGCCGTTTCTTTTTGCAGTCTTAGAGAAAATACAGTTAGGAAATAATTTTATTGAGTTGGTCAGGCGCCTATATTTTAATCCTATAGCTCAGGTTAACACTAATAGGGTGTTGTCCAACAGATTTTCAGTAAGTAGAGGTTGTCGTCAAGGCTGTCCTCTTTCGCCTTTGTTATTTTCTTTGGTTATCGAACCATTGGCTGTGGCTGTGAGAACTAATAGGAGTATACATGGTATTAAAATAGGTCTGGAGGAACATCGGATATCTCTATACGCAGATGATGTTCTATTGTATCTTAAATATCCTGACACCTCTCCTGATGTGATTCTCACAGTAATTGAAAAATATAGTAATTTTTCAGGATACAAGATCAATCTGGATAAATCTCAAGCTCTGTATATGCATGCTCCCTCCGAAGCCATCTCAAAATCACCCTTTCATCTCTCTGGGTTTCAGTATTTAGGAATTAATATTACTCCTAGTTTGGAAGACCTCTTTAAAGCCAATTATTCCCCTTTGATCACAAAAATTAACCAGAATTTATCAGATTGGTCGATTCTCCCAAATTCTTTTTTCGGCAGGATCAATATCATAAGAATGAACATCCTTCCAAGATTAAATTTCCTATTTCAGAATCTACCATGTTACTTAGACAAGAAATTTTTTAAGAGGATTAATTCTTCAGTTTCTAGGTATATTTGGAATCATAAGAAACCCAGACTTAAATATTCGGTTTTAATGAAACCAAAGGAATTGGGTGGGGTTTCGCTACCCAATTCCCAATTATACTTTTGGGCTGCTCAAATCAAGCACATGTTAAGTTGGTTTATTTATAGATTTGATTCACGCTGGGTTGGGATAGAATCTACAAGATGCTTTCCCAGAATGTTATGTTCCCTTCCATTTATTAATAATGTACAAAAAATTCAACAACTGATTAGTGTCTTTACTGTAACAAACACTCTTTTGGTATGGAAGGATGTTAAAAAATACTTATCCATTTCAAATACGTGGTCTCTTAAATCTCCAATTGCGCTCAATCCTGATTTCCCCCCTTCCATACAGAATATTGGCCTTTTGACTTGGAGGTCAAAAGGAGTGTCTGAATTAGGTCACTTATTTAATGACGGCCAGTTGAGATCATTTCAGGAGTTAAGACAGGAATTTAGTCTGCCCAGTAAAGATTTTTATAAATTCCTTCAAATACGACACTTTGCAGAATTGCAGTTAAAAGAAGGTAATATACAATTTGATCTTACTGAAATGGAAAAAAGGTTTTTCTCTTCATATACTCTTAAAAAAAAGATCTCTGAATTATACGCATTGCTGTCCAATGCTGGCCCTTCGACCTTGGACTCTTTGAGAGTGACATGGGAGAGGGACTTTGGATCTATTTTCAGTGATGAGGAGTGGCAATCTGTCTGCTCAAACATATTTCCCAAAAGTGCTTCAGTTCCGGTTCATGAACAAAACTTTAAATGTATCCACAGGACTTATCTAACCCCAGTTCGTCTCCATAGAATATTTCCCAATTGCTCTCAGTTATGTTTTAAATGTAACATGGAGATTGGTACAGTGATGCATGTGTTTTGGGATTGTGACAAAATTAAAATGTACTGGAAAGAGATTCACAAAATTATTCAAAAAATTATTGGAAAAATATTTGCTATGTCCCCAAAAGTATATCTTTTGAATTGTACAGTCGATCTGGGTCTTGATTGCGATAAAGAATGTGTACTGAATTTCTGTATATACTTGGCTAAAAAATTTATACTATTATTATGGTCAACTGCTCAGGTACCTTCAGTCAATATGTGGTTGAGTCAGGTGTCCATACTTTTACCACTGGAAAAATTAACTTATGATTTACATAAAAAATCTGAGGTGTTCTGGAAAATTTGGTCGTCTCTCTGGAACTTTCTTGAGGTTTCCCAATGACGATGTCTTTCTAAACTTGCTTTATGATTGTTATTTATTCTTGTCTTTGCTCTTAAGCATTTATAGTCATTTGAATGTATAACAAAATTTTGTTTGTTGTCGAGATACCTGTACCACTGTTGTTGTTTTGTTGAAAAATAAAAAAAATAATAAAAAAATATATATATATATTACACCACCACAGAATCACAAAAAAACAGAATACTGTCTGTGATCGTTCGTAGAAAAGCAGTGACAGACAAAAATAGTGCCATTAGAGATGAAATCTTTGCAGTTTTAATATTCAATTTATGTACTGTATGTATCCTCTACCCCTTCATCAGTTGTTTGCTGCTTACTACAGGTTTCCTGTTGATTGTCATGCGTAGCATTAATATGTATTAGGTAAACTTTTAATTAGGCTGCCAGGAAAATAGCTAGGTTAACAAACTAACTTATTGATTCATCATCTATACTGTTTATCCTATACAGGAGCCTATCTCAGGAGACATTGAGCACAAAGTGGGGTAAACCCTGGACGGGGTACCAATACGTCGTAGGGTGCACACACATACAATATGATATTAAACCTGCAGCGTAGTGACAGCTTCTTTGCAATTACATTTCAGTTAGTGTGGGTTGTTGTTGTTCAAAAGCAGTTACTTGGTGGAGAAACTCCAAAGATTCACTGATGAGGATTCACATATGCATGCACAAAGATACACAGCCTGGGGTTTTCAACTTTATATTAAGTGTATAATACATCATACTCACTGCTTCCTTGAGAGATGGTTGTGATCTAAATCCTCTGGGTTGCAGTTTGTGGTCACTTTTATCCCCTCCTCTTTCTGTTTTGTTCTCTTTTTCACATATTCAGCCTCTTGATCTAAGACACACTTCTTCAAGTCATCAAAGTTTTGCAGGGACTGTATCCGCTCGGCTCGCCGTATTGCTGTGCCATCTAACCACTGTACGGAATAAAGAATCACCATGTGATGGCCGACAGGCATGCAAACATAATGATTTGTATTGAATCATCTTTTAACACTGATGTTAAACTGCTATTTTGTAATACACAATATTTTATTATACCTAATTATTTTTTTTGTCAGCCTGCAAAATAACTAAAATGGTTCTATCTATAGCTGATATGAACCTACATGAGTTTGTCACTCTAGCTGGCAAAAGCAAGTGTTTTTTTTTTCTTTTTAAGTTAAGTTCAGCCTTTATATTTCAAATATACATTACCGCACAGTGAAATTCTTTATTCTTCACATATCCCAGCATCTTGTTAATAATCTAGAGTGAAGCTGGTGTGATGGCTGACAGGGTTAAGGCCCTTGCTCAAGGGCCCAACAGCGGCAACCTGGTGGAGTTGGGGGCTCAAACTGCCTACCTTCCGATCAGTAACTTAGAGCCTTACCATATTAAACAATCTGCTTTTAAAAGTCGATAGTTGTTTTTGAAAGCCAAAACGGACTTACTGTAGTAAAAGAAAGACCTGATGTGAATCTACTACCAGATATTACTAAACCAGATAATCTGACGGCATCTCTGTTCCGCAGATTAGACATGAAAGATTGATCTTGGGACTAAACATCGGTGGAAGAGAACATTAGAATGAAACCCTGTTTTCTCTGTCTGCCTGTGCAGCTTGCAGTACCTGAAGTTGAGGCAGGCATGCCAGCACATACCGCCTGTAACCTTTGAACTCAGTGCAGGGATTGCCTACAAGAAAGAGCTCCCGGAGGTGCACATTCTCTTTCAGTGTCTCCACGCTGCTTAACTGACCAATAAAATTCACAGTCAGGTCAAGCTTCTGAAGGTCTTCACAACCTACACATATATCACACAAATGTATATTCCATATTAAACAACAAAAAGCAGTTCAATCTGAGTCACATCAACCAGAGTCTGTTGTATAAAAAAAGTTACAAAAAGACAAGTGAAAATGAAGTTACCTTCCAAATTTTCAATCACTTCAATGTTATTGAGTGCCAGATTCAGATACTCCAGCTTTTTCAGTCGACCAACATTCTCTACAAAACAGAGACTATACAGATACACTAACTCTGTATAACAATGATAGAACAAATTGCGCTCAGTTGTAACAATATGGACATGATAACACCATAGACAAATATAACTATACTGTGCCTCTGTACCTATCCTTGGAATTAGGTTGTTTTGCAAATAGAGGATTTTCAGGTTTCTGCACCACCTGTCGATGTGCTCTATCCGTTCAATGTCCTGTTGATGCAGTGAAATCTCCTCCAGAGAAAAGATCTCACAGTTGTTGTGCTCAGCACGCTGGCGAATGAGATCTTCGCTGACTGGTTGAAAAAAAAGTGACACCGTTAATGCATTGATAATTCTAACCTAGAATAATGTACTACTTGAATTATATATCTTACTCATTTATTGTCTATACTGCTTCATCTTGTATACAGAATCATGGGGGGCCTGGAGCCTATCCCTGCATATTTAGGGCACAAGGCAGGGTACACCCTGAATGGGGTGTCAATTAATCACTGGGCACACACACTATGGGCAATTTGGGAATGCCAATTAGCCTAATCTGGATGTTTTTGGACTGTGGGAGGAAGCCAAGGTATCGGGAGAAAACTCACCAAACACAGGGGGAACATAAAAACTACATACACACAGACCCGAGGCAGTAAGCAAACCTGGACCCTGGAGGTGTAAGGCTATACCACCATTCCACCATGCTGCCAGTATGTGTCCACAATTTTCAATAAAATGATAACACATCCAAAGGAGGACATTGAGATGGGCCAAGGCTTTACAATATTTAGGACTTTTCAATAATTCTCCAATTTCCTGGCCTTGGTATTGGTGAAATCCTTAGCTATTAACATAAAAAAATAATCTAACATTCTGAATGTAAAGTAGTTTATCCTTATGTTTATTACAAAAATACTAAATTTTGAAGACAACTATTGTAACTTTGTAACATAATAATAATAATAATGTACAAAACACGTTAAACTAAACTCTTGTCGGTAGATTATTATTTTATTTACTGGGTAACCAGGGTGAAAGAGTTTTTAAGTGACATCTTAACTGACAGCAGAAAAGAAAAAATACCAATTAGATACTAGGGAAAAATACCAAAATGTGCTATTTTACTAATCGTCACTAAGTGAAATCTTTAGCATCCTCCCTTCTACCTGAATATCTAATTAGCTAGCTGGCCTACAGGTAACGCTGTGACGTTAACTTAAAATATATTTTTAGGACCCAAAGTGTTTAACAGTAAGTGTTATTGTATATCATCACATATTTATGTAAAAATAAATATGATAACCATGTGTTAGTTACATGTTGAAGAACGAAGAGCACTTACTGCGGACCATGCTTGAGTTTGGGAAGCGTTACTATGGAAACAGTGTTTCCGGAAGTAGGAGTCATCAAAATAATTAATAAAAGAGAGGAAGAAGGATTTTGTATGTTGTGTTAGCAAAACGCGTTATTTTGCCTAAATCTTAATTAACCTAAAATCAAAATAATTCATAGATATTTCGAATTAGTCAGGCTAGTAAAGAGAGAGAGAGAGAGAAAGACCCAAGTCGGTCCCACACTCCCGCCCGGGCGGTGGCGGTAATGCGCCGAACTCCTGAATCAGTATTAAACATTAAAGAAGAAGAGAAAAAGCTCGCGCGCGGCTTTTGTAGTGGTTAATATAATTTTCGAGTTCTCTTTTAGGTCAGTAATTGAAGCGAGGAAAATATTGTGGAAGTGAAGTAGTTGTAAATAAAGTTAAAGTATAATCACCCTTGACTGCTTTGCATCCATTTGAATCAATCGTTTTCTGTTCACCTATGATTATTACGTATTTATTTTCTTGAAACATATGTGACCCTGGAATACAGCAAGACATTAGTAAATGGTGTAAACAAATGTAGTTAATGAAGCAACCGTACTGTACGATGAAATACAAATCGTGAAAGCCCCGAGTTTGTGCATGTGTGCGGGTGGTGAGACAGATTCCTTGTTTTGGAACCAAGAGGTTTTCCTGTACGTATGACACTAAATGAACTAGTGAGTGAATCGAGAATAAAAGCATTGATCTCTGGTGTTCACTATACAGGTCCTTCTAAAAAAATTAGCATATTCTGATAAAGTTCATTATTTTCTGTAATGTACTGATAAACATTAGACTTTCATATATTTTAGATTCATTACACACAACTGAAGTAGTTCAAGCCATTTACTCACTCACTCATCATCTATACCCCTTAATCCTGTATTCAGGGTCACGGGGGGCCTGGAGCCTTCTTCCGTTAAGATTTCATGCTTTCCCGTCTTTATTCCTACCCTTAGCCCTCTCATTGTTTCTCTTCTTTCTTTCTGTCTTTCTAAGATTTTTTTAATATTCGGCTCTATTGTCTTTTTCTTCCTTCTGGTCTCTTCATTTATTTTTCGAGTCTCATTACTTATGTCTGTTATAATGTCTTCTTTACTATTTTGTTTAGAGTCGCTCACCCAGCTTTGTGTTGCCGTCGTCTTCTGTTCGGTGTCGTCCCGCGTTTCAGATGTTAGTCCTGTTGTCTCCTCTGTTTCCATTTCCTCGTGTGCGATCCCTGTACTCCGGCAATCCTTTTCTATGTTTTCCTGTGATACAACATCCTTCGCTTCATCCCTTCCTTGATCCTCCTTCTCCATCCCTCCTTCGTCCTCCCTGGAATCCGTCTCCTCCGTTTGAGACGAGTTTATTCCGGTATTCTCCGGTGCCTCTATTCTCGCTGTTTCTTCCTCGTTGTGTTCCGATTCTCCGTCATCCTGGCATTCACAGCTGATCAGGGCTCTTTGACAGTCTGGACACCTGGCCGCGGTGCAGTCCTTTGCGTAGTGTCCCTGTTCACAGCACTCTCTGCAGATGAACTTCGGGCAGTCCTTAACGAGGTGTCCGGTGTTCAAACACAGCCGGCAAGTCTTCACCTGCCGACTGTGTATAACGCGGAAATATTGTAGACCCTCCTCAGTCTCAAATTTTGTGCTGTACGGCAGGGACACCACGTCTTTGGGAAATCTGACTTTCACGTACCTTGTCCCGTCTGTGATGTCGGTCCCTGGGTAGTATCTTCTCCTGATTGCCTGTAGGGGTATGACTCCCCACAGGTTCAGTTTGTCTAAAATCGCACCATCACTTACATATGCTGGTAGGTACATAAAAGACACTACCATATCGTTGTTTACGAGTGGCCTTACGTCGCATATCTGTCCGTTTATTGTAAGTCCACAAAGTAACAGATCCGTTGATTTCATGTCATTCAGTGTGACATCAAATTCCGCATTTGGTCTTGGCCTCAATGCCAACAATTTTCCATGTCCCACGATGTTTATGATTTCTTTTAGAAGGTCGTTTGGTTTTATTGTTGTCTTCACAACTATTGTGTTTTCTTTTGCATATTCCCTTTCGTCCTGAACTTTATTTTGCTGCACTTTGGGTTCCTCGTTCTCAGCCATTTTGTTTGTTTATTTATTTTTCACATGAAAAAAAAAGAAAAAAGCAAAACAAAAAAGTACAAATCAGAAATGACTTACCCAAGCAGACAAGCTGCTGGGGAGCGTGAAACTAAACTGTTCCTTTATGACTAATTTAAATATCTCTTTGAATATAGTCCAAAAATAAATAAGAATATATTCAGTGGGAGCGCCTCTCTCTCCCGTCTGCAGCCACAAACAATCCAATTCGTCACCAGGGGGCGCTCTCAGACTAGTATGGCCATGAGCAAGACCCGGTTTGAAGGGAGGCCTATTTGAAGAATTAAAATAGATTTATTTTGAATGAATTAAAAAAAAAAACCTATATGAGGAATAAAACTGAAAAGCTTACAGCACCTGGTATTCCCAAACGGTCTCCCGTCCAAGTACTAAACAGGCCCAAGTCTGCTTAGTTTCCAAGTTCAGACGAAATCAGGCACTCTCACACTAGTATGGTCATAAGCAAGACCTGGCTTGAAGGGAGGCCTATTTCACTCAGTCACCATCTATACCGCTTAATCCTGTATTCAGGGTCACGGGGGCCTGGAGCCTATACCAGGAGACTTGGGGCACACGGCAGGGTACAGCCTGGACAGGGTGCCAATCCATCACAGGGCACGCGCACACACTTTGGGAACACCAATTAGCCTAACCTACATGTCTTTGGACTGTGGGAGGGAGCCAGAGTACCCAGAGGAAACCACCCAGCACGGGGAGAACATGCAAACTCCATGCACACAGAGAAGGGAATCGACCCTGGCGGTGCAAGGTGACAGTGCTAACCACAACACCACGGTGCTGCCTGGGAGGCCTATTTGAACAATGAAAATAGATTTATTTTGAACTTAAAAAAAAAAAAAAAAACCTATATGAGGCATAAAACTGAAACGCTTACAGCACCTGATATTCCCAGGGAGTCTCCCATCCAAGTACTAACCAGGCCCAAGCCTGCTTAGCTTCCAAGTTCAGACAAGATCAGGCACTCTCAGACTAGTATGGCCATGAGCTAGACCTGATTTGAAGGGAGGCCTATTTGAACAATTAAAATAGATTTATTTTGAATTAACTTAAAAAATAAATAAATAAATAAATAAATAACCTATATGAAGAATAAAACTGAATTTATTTTGAATGAACTTATTTTGAATGAATTAAAAAAAAAAAAAACCTTTATGAGGAATAAAACTGAAAAGCTTACAGCACCTGGTATTCTCAAATGGTCTCCCATCCAAGTACTAACCAGGGCCAAGTTTGCTTAGCTTCTGAGGTCAGACAAGATCAGGCACTCTCAGACTACCATGGCCAGAACCTGGAGCTAGCTTGAACAGAGGCCTATTTGAACAATTAAAATGTATTAATTTTAATGAACTTTAAAAAAAACAAACAAAAAAAAACAAACTACATGAAGAATAAAACTGAAAAGCTTACAGCACCTGGTATTCCCAGGCGGTCTCCCATCCAAGTACTAACCACGGCCAAGCCTGCTTAGCTTCTGAGGTCAGACAAGATCAGGAACTCTCAGACTGCCATGGCCAGAACCTGGAGCTAGGTTGAACAGAGGCCTATTTGAACAATTAAAATGTATTAATTTTAATGAACTTTAAAAAAAAAAAATAATAAATAAAAATAAAAACCTATATGAGGAATAAAACTGAAAAGCTTACAGCACCTGATATTCCCAAACTGTCTCCCATCCAAGTACTAACCAGGGCCAAGCCTGCTTAGCTTCTGAGGTCAGACGAGATCAGGCACTCTCAGACTGCCATGGCCAGAACTTGGAGCTGGGTTGAACAGAGGCCTATTTGAACAATTAAAATGTATTAATTTTAATGAACTTAAAAAAAAAATTTAAAAAAACCTACATGAAGAATAAAACTGAAAAGCTTACAGCACCTGGTACTCCCAGACGGTCTCCCATCCAAGTACTAACCAGGGCCAAGCCTGCTTAGCTTCTGAGGTCAGACAAGATCAGGCACTCTCAGACTGCCATGGCCAGAACCTGGAGCTGGGTTGAACAGAGGCCTATTTGAACAATTAAAATGTATTAATTTTAATGAACTTTAAAAAAAAAAAAATAATAAAAAACCCTTTATGAGGAATAAAACTGAAAAGCTTACAGCACCTGGTATTTCCCAAACAGTCTCCCATCCAAGTACTAACCATGGCCAAGCCTGCTTAGCTTCTGAGGTCAGACAAGATCAGGCACTCTCAGACTGCCATGGCCAGAACCTGGAGCTGGCTTGAACAGAGGCCTATTTGAACAATTAAAATGTATTAATTTTAATGAACTTTAAAAAATAATAATAATAAAAAATAAAAACCTATATGAGGAATAAAACTGAAAAGCTTACAGCACCTGGTACTCCCAGACGGTCTCCCATCCAAGTACTAACCAGGGCCAAGCCTGCTTAGCTTCTGAGGTCACACAAGATCAGGCACTCTCAGACTGCCATGGCCAGAACCTTGAGCTAGGTTGAACAGAGGCCTATTTGAACAATTAAAATGTATTAATTTTAATGAACTTAAAAAAAATAAATAAATAAATAAAAACTACATGAAGAATAAAACTGAAAAGCTTACAGCACCTGGTACTCCCACACGGTCTCCCATCCAAGTACTAACCAGGACCAAGCCTGCTTAGCTTCTGAGGTCTGACAAGATCAGGCACTCTCAGACTGCCATGGCCAGAACCTGGAGCTCGGTTGAACAGAGGCCTGTTTGAACAATTAAAATGTATTAATTTTAATGAACTTTAAAAAAAAAAAAAAAAAAAAAAAAACTACATGAAGAATAAAACTGAAAAGCTTACAGCACCTGGTATTCTGAAATGATCTCCCATCCAAGTACTAACCAGGGACAAGCCTGCTTAGCTTCTGAGGTCAGACAAGATCAGGCACTCTCAGACTGCCATGGCCAGAACCTGGAGCTAGTTTGAACAGAGGCCTATTTGAACAATTAAAATGTATTAATTTTAATGAACTTTAAAAAAAAAAAAAACCCTATATGAGGAATAAAACTGAAAAGCTTACAGTACCTGGTATTCCCAGGCGGTCTCCCATCCAAGTACTAACCAGGGCCAAGCCTGCTTAGCTTCTGAGGTCAGACAAGATCAGGCACTCTCAGACTGCCATGGCCAGAACCTGGAGCTGGGTTGAACAGGGCCAATTTGAACAATTAAAATGTATTAAGTTTTAAAATGAACTTTAAAAAAAAAAAAAAAACCTATATGAGGAATAAAACTGAAAAGCTTACAGCACCTGGTATTCCCAAACGGTCTCCCATCCAAGTACTAACCAGGGCCAAGCCTGCTTAGCTTCTGAGGTCAGACAAGATCAGGCACTCTCAGACTGCCATGGCCAGAACCTGGAGCTAGGTTGAACAGAGGCCTATTTGAACAATTAAAATGTATTAATTTTAATGAACTTAAAAAAAAAAAAAAAAAACTACATGAAGAATAAAACTGAAAAGCTTACAGCACCTGGTACTCCCAGACGGTCTCCCATCCAAGTACTAACCAGGGCCAAGCCTGCTTAGCTTCTGAGGTCAGACAAGATCAGGCACTCTCAGACTGCCATGGCCAGAACCTGGAGCTGGGTTGAACAGAGGCCTATTTGAACAATTAAAATGAATTAATTTTAATGAACTTTAAAAAAAAAAGAAAACTAAAAAAAAAAACTACATGAAGAATAAAACTGAAAAGCTTACAGCACCTGGTATTCTCAAATGATCTCCCATCCAAGTACTAACCAAGGACAAGCCTGCTTAGCTTCTGAGGTCAGACAAGATCAGGCACTCTCAGACTGCCATGGCCAGAACCTGGAGCTGGGTTGAACAGAGGCCTATTTGAACAATTAAAATGTATTAATTTTAATGAACTTTAAAAAAAAAAAAAAAAAAACTATATGAGGAATAAAACTGAAAAGCTTACAGCACCTGGTATTCCCAAACTGTCTCCCATCCAAGTACTAACCAGGGCCAATCCTGCTTAGGTTCTGAGGTCAGACGAGATCAGGCACTCTCAGACTACCATGGCCAGAACCTGGAGCTGGGTTGAACAGAGGCCTATTTGAACAATTAAAATGTATTAATTTTATTGAACTTTAAAAAAAAAAAAAAAACTACATGAAGAATAAAACTGAAAAGCTTACAGCACCTGGTATTCCCAGGCAGTCTCCCATTCAAGTACTAACCAGGGTCAAGCCTGCTTAGCTTCTGAGGTCAGACGAGATCAGGCACTCTCAGACTGCCATGGCCAGAACCTGGAGCTGGGTTAAACAGAGGCCTATTTGAACAATTAAAATGTATTAATTTTAATGAACTTTAAAAAAAAAAAAAATACATGAAGAATAAAACTGAAAAGCTTACAGCACCTGGTATTCCCAAACTGTCTCCCATCCAAGTACTAACCAGGGCCAATCCTGCTTAGCTTCTGAGGTCAGACAAGATCAGGCACTCTCAGACTGCCATGGCCAGAACCTGGAGCTAGGTTGAACAGAGGCCTATTTGAACAATTAAAATTTATTAATTTTAATGAACTTTAAAAAAATAAATAAATAAATAAAAACTACATGAAGAATAAAACTGAAAAGCTTACAGCACCTGGTACTCCCAGACGATCTCCCATCCAAGTACTAACCAGGGCCAAGCCTGCTTAGCTTCTGAGGTCAGACAAGATCAGGCACTCTCAGACTGCCATGGCCAGAACCTGGAGCTGGGTTGAACAGAGGCCAATTTGAACAATTAAAATGTATTAATTTTAATGAACTTTAAAAAAAATAAAAATACATGAAGAATAAAACTGAAAAGCTTACAGCACCTGGTACTCCCAGACAGTCTCCCATCCAAGTACTAACCAGGGCCAAGCCTGCTTAGCTTCTGAGGTCAGACAAGATCAGGCACTCTCAGACTGCCATGGCCAGAACCTGGAGCTAGGTTGAACAGAGGCCTATTTGAACAATTAAAATGTATTAATTTTAATGAACTTTAAAAAAAAAAAGAAAACTAAAAAAAAAACTACATGAAGAATAAAACTGAAAAGCTTACAGCACCTGGTATTCTCAAATGATCTCCCATCCAAGTACTAACCAGGGACAAGCCTGCTTAGCTTCTGAGGTCAGACAAGATCAGGCACTCTCAGACTGCCATGGCCAGAACCTGGAGCTAGGTTGAACAGAGGCCTATTTGAACAATTAAAATGTATTAATTTTAATGAACTTTAAAAAAAAAAAAACCTACATGAAGAATAAAACTGAAAAGCTTACAGCACCTGGTACTTCCCAGGCGGTCTCCCATCCAAGTACTAACCAGGGCCAAGCCTGCTTAGCTTCTGAGGTCAGACGAGATCAGGCACTCTCAGACTGCCATGGCCAGAACCTGGAGCTAGGTTGAACAGAGGCCTATTTGAACAATTAAAATGTATTAATTTTAATGAACTTTAAAAAAAAAAAAAAAAAAAACTACATGAAGAATAAAACTGAAAAGCTTACAGCACCTGGTACTCCCAGACAGTCTCCCATCCAAGTACTAACCAGGGCCAAGCCTGCTTAGCTTCTGAGGTCAGACAAGATCAGGCACTCTCAGACTGCCATGGCCAGAACCTGGAGCTAGGTTGAACAGAGGCCTATTTGAACAATTAAAATGTATTAATTTTAATGAACTTTAAAAAATAAAAAAATAAAAAAACCTATATGAGGAATAAAACTGAAAAGCTTACAGGACCTGGTATTCCCAGGTCTCCCATCCAAGTACTAACCAGGGTCAAGCCTGCTTAGCTTCCGATGTCAGACAACATCAGGCACTCTCAGACTGCCATGGCCAGAAGCTGGAGCTAGGTTGAACAGAAGCCTATTTGAACAATTAAAATGTATTAATTTTAATGAACTTTAAAAAAAAATTTTTAAAAAAACTACATGAAGAATAAAACTGAAAAGCTTACAGCACCTGGTACTCCCAAACGGTCTCCCATCCAAGTACTAACCAGGGTCAAGCCTGCTTAGCTTTTGAGGTCAGACAAGATCAGGCACTCTCAGACTGCCATGGCCAGAACCTGGAGCTGGGTTGAACAGAGGCCTATTTGAACAATTAAAATGTATTAATTTTAATGAACTTTAAAAAAAAAATAAAAATAAAAATAAAAACCTATATGAGGAATAAAACTGAAAAGCTTACAGCACCTGGTACTCCCAGACGGTCTCCCATCCAAGTACTAACCAGGGCCAAGCCTGCTTAGCTTCTGAGGTCAGACGAGATCAGGAACTCTCAGACTGCCATGGCCAGAACCTAGAGCTGGGTTGAACAGAGGCCTATTTGAACAATTAAAATGTATTAATTTTAATGAACTTTAAAAAAAAAAAAACTACATGAAGAATAAAACTGAAAAGCTTACAGCACCTGGTACTCCCAGACGGTCTCCCATCCATGTACTAACCAGGACCAAGCCTGCTTAGCTTCTGAGGTCAGACAAGATCAGGCACTCTCAGACTGCCATGGCCAGAACCTGGAGCTAGGTTGAACAGAGGCCTATTTGAACAATTAAAATGTATTAATTTTAATGAACTTTTAAAAAAAAAAAAAAAAAACCTATATGAGGAATAAAACTGAAAAGCTTACAGCACCTGGTATTCCCAGGCGGTCTCCCATCCAAGTACTAACCAGGGCCAAGCCTGCTTAGCTTCTGAGGTCAGACAAGATCAGGAACTCTCAGACTGCCATGGCCAGAACCTGGAGCTAGGTTGAACAGAGGCCTATTTGAACAATTAAAATGTATTAATTTTAATGAACTTTAAAAAAAAAAAAAAACAAAAAACTACTGAAGAATAAAAACTGAAAAGCTTTACACGCCACCTGGTATTTCTCAATGGTCTCCCATCCAAGTACTAACCAGGGCCAAGCCTGCTTAGCTTCTGAGGTCAGACGAGATCAGGCACTCTCAGACTGCCATGGCCAGAACCTGGAGCTAGGCTGAACAGAGGCCTATTTGAACAATTAAAATGTATTAATTTTAATGAACTTTAAAAAATAAATGAATAAATTAATGAATAAATAAAAATAAAAAACTATATGAGGAATAAAACTGAAAAGCTTACAGCACCTGGTATTCCCAAACGGTCTCCCATCCAAGTACTAACCAGGCCCAAGCCTGCTTAGCTTCCAAGTTCAGACGAGATCAGGCACTCTCAGACTAGTATGGCCATGAGCTAGACCTGGCTTGAAAGGAGGCCTATTTCACTCACTCACCAACTATCCCGCTTAATCCTATATTCAGGGTCACAGGGGCCTGGAGCCTATACCAGGAGACTTGGGGCACATGGAAGGGTACAGCCTGGACAGGGTGCCAATCCACCACAGGGCACACACACACACACACATACATACATACTTTGGGAACACCAATTAGCCTAACCTACAAGTCTTTGGACTGTGGGAGGAAACCACCCAGCACGGGGAGAACATGCAAACTCCATGCACACAGAGATGGGAATCGACCCTGGCGGTGCAAGGCGACAGTGCTAACCACTACACCACCATGCTGCCTGGGAGGCCTATTTGAACAATTAAAATAGATTTATTTTGAATCAACTTTAAAAAAATTTAAAAATAAAAAAACCTATATGAGGAATAAAACTGAAAAGCTTACAGGACCTGGTATTCCCAGGGGGTCTCCCATCCAAGTACTAACCAGGGCCAAGCCTGCTTAGCTTCCGATGTCAGACAACATCAGGCACTCTCAGACTGCCATGGCCAGAAGTTGGAGCTAGGTTGAACAGAGGCCTATTTGAACAATTAAAATGTATTAATTTTAATGAACTTTTAAAAAAATAAAATAAAAAAAAACTACATGAAGAATAAAACTGAAAAGCTTACAGCACCTGGTACTCCCAGGCAGTCTCCCATCCAAGTACTAACCAGGGCCAAGCCTGCTTAGCTTCTGAGGTCAGACAAGATCAGGCACTCTCAGACTTCCATGGCCAGAACCTGGAGCTGGGTTGAACAGAGGCCTATTTGAACAATTAAAATGTATTAATTTGAATGAACTTAAAAAAAAAAAAAACTAAAAAAAAAACTACATGAAGAATAAAACTGAAAAGTTTACAGCACCTGGTACTCCCAGACGGCCTCCCATCCAAGTACTAACCAGGGACAAGCCTGCTTAGCTTCTGAGGTCAGACGAGATCAGGCACTCTCAGACTGCCATAGCCAGAACCTGGAGCTGGGTTGAACAGAGGCCTATTTGAACAATTAAAATGTATTAATTTTAATGAACTTTAAAAAAAAAATAAAAATAAAAATAAAAACCTATATGAGGAATAAAACTGAAAAGCTTACAGCACCTGGTACTCCCAGACGGTCTCCCATCCAAGTACTAACCAGGGACAAGCCTGCTTAGCTTCTGAGGTCAGACAAGATCAGGCACTCTCAGACTGCCATGGCCAGAACCTGGAGCTAGTTTGAACAGAGGCCTATTTGAACAATTAAAATGTATTAATTTTAATGAACTTTAAAAAAAAAAAAAAACTACATGAAGAATAAAACTGAAAAGCTTACAGTACCTGGTATTCTCAAATGGTCTCCCATCCAAGTACTAACCAGGGCCAAGCCTGCTTAGCTTCTGAGGTCAGACGAGATCAGGCACTCTCAGACTGCCATGGCCAGAACCTGGAGCTGGGTTGAACAGAGGCCTATTTGAACAATTAAAATGTATTAATTTTAATGAACTTTAAAAAAATAAAAAAATAAAAAAACCTATATGAGGAATAAAACTGAAAAGCTTACAGGACCTGGTATTCCCAGGGGGTCTCCCATCCAAGTACTAACCAGGGTCAAGCCTGCTTAGCTTCCGATGTCAGACAACATCAGGCACTCTCAGACTGCCATGGCCAGAAGCTGGAGCTAGGTTGAACAGAAGCCTATTTGAACAATTAAAATGTATTAATTTTAATGAACTTTAAAAAAAATTAAAAAAAAAAACTACATGAAGAATAAAACTGAAAAGCTTACAGCACCTGGTACTCCCAAACAGTCTCCCATCCAAGTACTAACCAGGGTCAAGCCTGCTTAGCTTTTGAGGTCAGACAAGATCAGGCACTCTCAGACTGCCATGGCCAGAACCTGGAGCTGGGTTGAACAGAGGCCTATTTGAACAATTAAAATGTATTAATTTTAATGAACTTAAAAAAAAATAAAAAATAAAAAAAACCTATATGAGGAATAAAACTGAAAAGCTTACAGCACCTGGTATTCCCAAACGGTCTCCCATCCAAAGTACTAACCAGGGCCAGGCCTGCTTAGCATCCTGAGGTCAGACGAGACAGGCAACTCTCAGACTGCCAATGGGCCAGAAACCTGGAGCTGGGTTGAAACAGAGGCCTAATT
>QNUK01000081.1:2110000-2192247 GCA_013621035.1 Clarias magur | reverse complement strand
TAAATATTTTTCTTCTTTCTCACTTAAAAGACTGAAATAAAATTTTCACTGTATCTTCAATGGCATGATGTACCAATGTATGTTCAATCTTTAATTAACATTAAAATATCTTCCCAATTTTAAAGTTAGTAATGTTTCTGCCATTTTAACAGTTAGGTATGAGTAAATTTCACACATCCATTGTACTACTACATATAGTTGAGACGGTGAAAATTGTTAGCTAAGACTATACGGTTGGCACTTTCTCATGTCCGTTGGTCAGTTGCTTTGGTTTGTCATCCCATGGAGACTTGATTGGCGATATGGCAGCATTGCCTGGTGATTGCATATGGATCAGCCTGACCGCTTAGCGTTCTCCTTGAGGTTGCCAGTCGGAAGACCAGTGGCCACCCGGCCTACGTTCTATGAATGGCATCTGCTAGAGGAGTATACATGTAGTAGTACCTTCTACATTTGTGACATGCAGGAAATCGAGGATTATTTATTCACTGTGTGATAAATTGGCAGACCTACTGTTGGCCCAAATTCAAGGCTTACAAAAGTGGGGCGCACTTAGTGGACAACAATGTCAAGGTCATGAGACAGACAGAGACCCAACAGTGACTTATATATGATGTGGTGGGAGGTTGCAGTGATTGCAGAAGTCCCTAAGTATTTCAGGATCTAGAATGTGCTGGGCTGGGACATTACAAGTATTCCTTGCCTGGCCTTATATGCAAAGGATCCATGAATGGACCTGCCAGAGATTTAATAGTGCTGATGTCATAAATGTGGAGGCCTGAATTGGTCTTTTAAAGATTTTTACTTATTTATTCATCTATTGAACATCTGCCTCTTGTAGATCTCATTAAACTATACAGTTTTTACATGACATGGCCTAACATGGTTGAGTTAAGCCCAAACCTGGCCCACGTTGAGTGACATCTAGCAATGTTGCATTAGAAAGCCAAGTCTAGCTATGACGATGCCTTAAACATATGTCATATGTGTTTACGAGGTCTTAGCGTGATAACAAAGCACACAGGTTGGGACAATGGCACAGGTTGTAACAATTTTTCTTCTTTCTCCCTTAAAAGGCTGAAATTAAATCTTCATTGTATCTTCAATGGCCACACACACACACACAAGCAAAATGTTTGTGCTTCATGGACTGTACACATACTAAACAAACAGACACACACACACACACACACACACACACACACACACACACGTGTGTGTGTTAAACTTGTCATCTTTGCTTAACAGGTCTTAGAGTGCTAAAAAGACACACCTGTTGTGTGGTGCGCCCAAGTGGTGATGGCGAAGTTGCCTGAGAAGTCTCATAGTTGCATGTAACTATTTTTCTTTTTTTTGTTTTAAAAGGCCAGAGTGGAAATGTCTTGCCTTTCATCTTCTGAGAGGTTCTTGGTATACAAGCAGACCAGCGTACAGTATCTGCCAGCCAGGGACACAAGCGTGTTCCTCACCTGACCATGCATGCAGTGTACCGATCGTGATGTTGCTGACGATGACACTACTCAGGACTGGTAAATGGTTGTTGATCAGTGTGTTTGTGTGTGTGATTATCAGTCCAAACTCTTTTTGTTGAGGACACAGATAGTTTGTGAAGAATTTGTCTAATGGGTGTGTCTGATCAGCCAGAATGCTGGTGGCTTTGCAGATGCAGTGTGTGGTGTAGATGTCGTCTATAAAGAGAAGAGAGACCCAGATTATCTTCTCTGCTGTCCTCTCTATCAACAGTAGGGTCTTGTGATCCGAGATGGCACAATTCCCAAACCAGACGGTGATACAGCTGCTCAGCATGCTATAGAAGATGGCCAGGATCAGTGGTAGAAGCTGCGCCACCCACAGCCTTCTCAGAAAAAAAAAGATACGGTTGGGCTTTCTTGTGTAAGGAGCTGGTGTTTTGATACCAGGTGCTGTTCTCCTCCAGATGGACACGCAGGAATTTGGGTACTGTGGACGATCACAAAGAAGTCATCGATTTCCAGCGGAGAGAGTGGTGCCTTCGTGGCCTCCTGAAGTCGACAATCTCTTTTGTTTCATAGACGTTCAGAGGTTGTTGTCGCTGCACCAGTCTACCTCTGCACCAGTTTGCCTCTGCACTTCCTCTCTGTTTGCTGACTCGTCGTGCTTGCTGATGAGACCCACCATGGTGGTGTCATCAGCAAACTTGATCATGTGTTTCAATGTGCGTCGCTACACAGTTGTGAGTCAGCAGGTGATCAGGCCAAACAGGCTCAGCTTCCCGATCAGGTGTGGGCGGATGATAGAATTGAATCCTGAACTGAAATCTATGGGCAGCATTCGAACGTAGGTGTCCAAGTGTGAGAGGGCCAGATGGAGTGTGCTGGAGATGGCGTCATCCGTTGAACGGTTGGTGCCATACGCAAACTGCAGTGAGGGGGGGAGTAGGGTCTTGATTTGTCTCATGATGAGCCGCTCGAAGCAGTTCATGACAATGGGACCCTGAAGGAGATCCTGGAGGAACATTGTTTGGTGATATGGTTGAAGTGAGAATAAAAGCCTACTTGACTTGACTTGACTTCTTCGGCACAGTGATGATCATAGTGGACATGAATCAGGTGGAATGAACGTCGCTGCTCACAGAGATGTTGAGGTGTGGTTGAGAAGCTCTGCCAGCTGTTAGACAGATTCTCTGAGCACTTTGGGATATCGTCTTGTCCAGCAGCTTTATGTTCGTTGACTCTGCATAGAGTTTGACATGAGCCGTGGTGTGACACAGCGCCTGGTCGTTAGGAGCAGGGTTGGACTTCCTCGGCATCACGTCTTTGTGCAACAAGCTGTTCATCAGGAAGGAAGGGATCTGTCATTTCCAGAGGCAGGTAATGATAGTTGGCTTGAATGCCCTGCCACATGCGCCGTGTGTCCCTGCTGTCCCAGCGGTGGTTGTGGATTCTCTGGGCGTGTGCACGTTTCGTCTCTCTGATGGCCAACTTGGTTCTTGCTTTCTTAGACCCACCTTGTCTCCTGCTCTGAAGAATTTGTCTCGGATTTTCCGAAGTGCATGCGCCTCTGCAGGGTTTCTGGGTGGGTCGGGAGATGATTGTCTCGGAGACAATGAAATCATCGGTGCACTTGTTGACGTGACCCACGAGTGTTCCTCGCCTGGTCGTGTATGATGTGTACCCATCGTAAGACCCACTGTTCTTGGGTGAGGCTCTGGGCCTTGGGATCTTGCTCTTGGAACATGGGTAGATGGTAGCCAAATTGGCTGCAGGGAGTAGATTAATCATTTAATCCTAGGATTTTTGTGGGCATAGGGGCAGTTTTTGGCCATATCTCCGTGAGAAAGCCACCTATAAGTCCCCTTGTTTGGGGTCAAATCCTATGACTCGATCTTCTCGGCAAGATGGCATGAGTAACCCACACATTTCTATGAATGTACTGCGGCCTACTATGGATCGCTCACTACCTGTATAAGACAAACTTCCGGGCTTCTCCGTATGCTTTTCATTCCTGTGCTACAAGGCTTGCTCCTAACAAATGTTGCAGAAGACAGCAGCGATAAGCTAAGCCAGCCAGTTCAGCGGGTCGTTCACTCTGATTTGCGGTTCTCTATCAACCGACCAGTGTTTTCAATTAATGATTCAGAGTGCGTTGGGCTTCTGTCTCTGCTCACCAATTACTGAAGAAGTCCTTGTCATTTTCTTTTCCTCTGCGTAGCAATATGTTAAAATTCAGCGGGTCGTCCACTCTGATTTGCGATCACTTTCAGATGATATCTCTAGATATAGCAACCATCAGACAGGTATTGTCCCAGGAGGGGTTTTCAGGAGAAGGCCTCGGTCCTTTTAGGGATAAATACCTGCCTAATACCTTTTTCCCCATTTTGATGCCGCATCTCCAGGTTATAGGATGAGGCAGGACACGTAATGTGCTTAATTTTTAAACTAGCAAATCAGTAGTACCCAATGGTACTTTTACAAGGCCGGCATGTTACGCTTACAGAAAATTCCTCAATCTTTCAGAATATTCTTTATCATGTTTTATAATAGATAAGCCTTTAATGTGGTTAAGAACTTGCACAGGACTTGTGTGATGCATTCCTGTTGAAGAAAAGCATGACCTTCCGAAATGCCTAGTTTGCTCATCAACAGCAAAGAAATTAAAGGAGGTATCATTTAGGACATAAATTGTCATAATTTTGAGCAGTATTGCCATGATCTATACACATATCAATATTATCTATATTGTATTTAGATGTTTATTTTTTTTTCCATATTTATACAGCATATATATTTTAGTATATTCTTCTTTCATTTTTTATATACTTTATTTGAATATGTTCTTATTCATAATCAATTTTTCATTATAGACTTATTTCATATTCTTCACTGAATACTCAATTTGCTTTTTGAAATGCATCCGCTGAACAAGAGTGAAAAGAGATTATGTTAAAACACCAAGAGCTCGATGCATTAATGTCCTTTGCTTAAATATTCTTTTTCACTTTGTTGATAATTAGAGTGTATATGTCAAAACAAATTGTATGGTGCAATAAACCACCACATTTGTTATCACCATTTTATCCTTTAAATGACATCAATGTATTTGAGTTGCTAGGACTTGAGCATGTAAGATGTTGCAAGAATTCATTTTTCTTCAGGATAGCACATTTCACACTCGGGGAAATAATTGAATTGTAATATACCGAAAAAGGGATAACTCCAGAAATAATGGAATTTTTTTTTCTTGACAAGGCAGTTGCATGGAAAAAACAACTTTGTCAATCATTTAAAAATTTTGAGTATCAAAACTGTATATCAACTCGTTTTTGATGATTTACAACACATTCATGCATTATAGCAAAGATGTTGAAAAACATATTTTTTGTTATTTTTTTTCACATGTTCAGCATCAAAACTATATATAAACTCGTTTTTTATGTTTTACATAACTGTGAATTAGTTGTGTGAGAAAACCGCTTTGCAGAGCTCGTACAGCGCTAAGAACACGGGAAACGCTTTATCTCCGCATGAGGAGCATAAAACCCAAAGGAATGATGATTTCCAACACGTTCATGGATTATAGCATACATGTTGAAAAACATATTTTTTGTTATTCTTTTTCCCATTTTGAGCATGAAAACTGTATATAAGCTCGATTTTTATGTTTAACATAGCTGTGCATTAGTTGTGTGAGAAAACCGCTTTGCAGAGCTCGTACAGCGCTAAGAACACGGGAAACGCTTTATCTCCGCATGAGGAGCATAAAACCCAAAGGATTGATGATTTCCAACACATTCATGGATTATAGCATGCATGTTGAAAAACATATTTTTTGTTATTCTTTTTTTCCATTTTGAGCATGAAAACTGTACATAAACTCGTTTTTTATGTTTTACATAACTGTGCATTAGATGTGTGAGAAAACCGCTTTGCAGAGCTCGTACAGCGCTAAGAACACGGGAAACGCTTTATCTCCGCATGTGGAGCATAAAACTCAAAGGAATGATGATTTCCAACACATTCATGGATTATAGCATACATGTTGAAAACCATATTTTTTGTTATTCTTTTTCCCATTTTGAGCATGAAAACTTTATATAAACTCGATTTTTATGTTTTACATAGCTGTGCATTAGATGTGTGAGAAAACCGCTTTGCAGAGCTCGTACAGCGCTAAGAACACGGGAAACGCTTTATCTCCGCATGAGGAGCATAAAACCCAAAGGAATGATGATTTCTAACACATTCATCTATTATAGCATACATGTTGAAAAACATATTTTTTGTTATTCTTTTTCCCATTTTGAGCATGAAAACTGTATATAAGCTCGATTTTTATGTTTGACATAGCTGTGCATTAGTTGTGTGAGAAAACCGCTTTGCAGAGCTCGTACAGCGCTAAGAACACGGGAAACGCTTTATCTCCACATGAGCATCATCAGTCATAAATCGGAATAATTATTTTCAGCACATTCATGCATTCTATCATGCATTATGAATATTTGTTGCCTTGTTCTCAACATCATATTTTGAGTCACGTATAGACTTTAGATAAATGGAAGACTTTAACATGAAACTCAAATTAATTCATTTAACCGTTCATCGTGAATAATACGTTCAAAGTTCATACATTAGTCGTTTCCCCATACTAAACTGCATCTCTTTTTTAACATTAAAATGCAAAAAATAACGAGTTTTAGTCAAAGACTTAAAAGTGCCCAAATGATGCGTCCAACTGAGGATGGCACCGGTTGTAACAATTTTTCTTCTTTTGACTTTCAAAGGCTGTAATTAAATTTTGTAATTTTAATTCTATCTTCAACGACCAGATGTATCGATATATGTTCTTTGCTTCAAATTTCACCAGGTGGTTCTTAGCTCATCGCCTAAAACCCCCGGGCTGGGCAGTAATACACACATCCTGAAGACACACACATATGTACAAAGACACATACACTATACACACTATACGCTCACATAGTTACCACAGACACAAAGACTACAAATCCGATTCTCACACATACTACAAAATCACATTCAACCACACACACAGAGACACACTCAAACAAACACACACACAGACAAACAAACACACAGACACAGACACACACACACTCTCACACACTCACACACACACACACACACACACACACACACACACACACACACACACACACACACACACACACACACATGTAAACACACCTCCTCACAACACAGTCAAAATAAACATACGACATAGAATACACATTGTAAATACACACAACATTTCCTAAACACATACAGACACTATTACCGTACACACCCACACACAAACAAACACACAATCACCAACAAACACATAGGACAGGACATACAGACCACACACACTCTCACACACTCACACACACACACACACACACACACACACACACACACTCACACACACACACACACACACACACACACACACACACACACACACACACACACACACACACACACAAACACACACACACACACACACACATACAATCACCAACAATCACATAGGACAGTACATACAGACCACACACACGAACAATCAACCTTATGCTTCACACAAGGTACACATACTAAACAAACACACAGACGTCTTACACACATCAAACATTGAACTCATCCTAAAGAGACAAAGACCTGCTCAACCATCTGCGCGTCTTCCATCGCCACCAAACCAGGCAAACACTGAGTGACAGCTAGCACTGTTGCATTAGAAAGACACATGTAGGCATGACGATGCCTTCCACTTATGTCATATTTGCTTAAGTGGTCTTAGAGTGATAAAAAGGCTCACATGTCATAAATATTTTTTTTCTTTCTCACTTAAAAGACTGAAATAAATTTTTCACTGTATCATCAATGGCATGATGTACCAATGTATGTTCAATCTTGAATTAACATTAAAATATGTTTCCAATTTTAAAGTTAGTAATGTTTCTGCCATTTTAACAGTTAGGTATGAGTAAATTTCACACATCCATTGTACTACTACATATAGTTGAGACGGTGAAAATTGTTAGCTAAGACTATACAACTGGCACTTTCGCATGTCCGTTGGTCAGTTGCTTTGGTTTGTCATCCCATGGAGACTTGATTGGCGATTGTGTGATGCATTCCTGTTGAAGAAAAGCATGACCTTCCGAAATGCCTAGTTTGCTCATCAACAGCAAAGAAATTAAAGGAGGTATCATTTAGGACATAAATTGTCATAATTTTGAGCAGTATTGACCCATGATCTATACACATATCAATATTATCTATATTGTATTGAGTGTATATGTCAAAACACATTGTATGGTGCAATAAACCACCACATTTGTTATCACCATTTATCCTTTAAATGTCATCAATGTATTTGAGTTGCTAGGACTTGAGCATGTAAGATGTTGCAAGAATTCATTTTTCTTCAGGATAGCACATTTCACACTCGGGGAAATAATTGAATTGTAATATACTGAAAAAGGGATAACTCCAGAAATAATGGAATTTTTTTTTCTTGACAAGGCAGTTGCATGGAAAAAACAACATTGTCAATCTTTTTAAAATTTTGAGTATCAAAACTGTATATCAACTCGTTTTTGATGATTTACAAAACATTCATGCATTATAGCAAACATGTTGAAAAACAACTTTTTTCTTATTTTTTTCTCACATTTTTGTTAATCTTTTTCCCATTTTGAGCATGAAAACTGTATATAAACTCGATTTTTATGTTTTACATAACTGTGCATTAGATGTGTGAGAAAACCGCTTTGCAGAGCTCGTACAGCGCTAAGAACACGGGAAACGCTTTATGTCCGCATGAGGAGCATAAAACCCAAAGGATTGATGATTTCCAACACATTCATGGATTATAGCATACATGTTGAAAAACATATTTTTTGTTATTCTTTTTTCCATTTTGAGCATGAAAACTGTACATGAACTCGATTTTTATGTTTTACATAGCTGTGCATTAGTTGTGTGAGAAAACCGCTTTGCAGAGCTCGTACAGCGCTAAGAACACGGGAAACGCTTTATCTCCACATGAGCATCATCAGTCATAAATCGGAATAATTATTTTCATCACATTCATGCATTATGAATATTTGTTGCCTTGTTCTCAACATCATATTTTGAGTCACGTATAGACTTTAGATAAATGGAAGACTTTAACATGAAACTCAAATTAATTCATTTAACCGTTCATCGTGAATAATACGTTCAAAATTCATACATTAGTCGAAACTACTAAACTAAACATACTAAACTGCATCTCTTTTTTAACATTAAAATGCAAAAAATAACGAGTTTTAGTCAGAGACCTAAAAGTGCCCAAATGATGCGTCCGACTGAGGATGGCACCGGTTGTAACAATTTTTCTTCTTTTGACTTTCAAAGGCTGTAATTAAATTTTGTAATTTTAATTGTATCTTCAACGACCAGATGTACCGATATATGTTCTTTGCTTCAAATTTCACCAGGTGGTTCTTAGCTGATCGCCTAAAACCCCCGGGCTGGACAGTAATACACACATCCTGAAGACACTCACATATGTACAAAGACACATACACTATACACACTATACGCTCACATAGTTACCACAGACACAAAGACTACAAATCCGACTCTCACACATACTACAAAATCACATTCAAACACACACACACAGACACCCTCAAACAAACACACACACAGACAAACAAACACACACACACACACACACACACACACACACACACACACACACACACACACACACACACACACACACACACACACACCACTCTTCAGCACTTGCCGTGAGACCCATGCTTTCAGGTTGTTTGTTATCTTGCAGCAAAATACGACAAGACCGCAATAAACTGGTGACGTCCGAGCGCCAAAGCAAAAGCTAACAGGTGAGGCCAGTGTGTGACACGGTTAGCAACCATATCTTAGCAGGGTTGTTTGAACGTTCTACACTGCTTTTGTTGTACAGTTGCAGGTGGTGGGGGGCTGCGGTCCCCGAATTGAGGTCTCCTATGTGTTGCTTTCAACCAAAAATTGGTTTCTATCCGGACTGATTTTTTAAAATGTATTTATTTATTTATTTTTAAAATCATTGTTTTCCGAGCATCTATCACAGAATACATCATTCCATCACACAGGCCTCTGACTATCACTGTATGTCTAACTTTTTTTCAAGAAATTACCCAACACATTACGGAGAATGTTCGTGCTTGTTTTTAACCATCCCCAAATTTCTTATTTCTTAAAAAGCCTCAGATTAATCCAAAAGCGCTAACAATTAAGCTGATCTTCTTAGCCACGCTAATGCGGCCGAAACCCCAACCTTTAATCACAACTCTGATCCACTATATCAAGACGAAGCATACCATGTTATTTAAATCCTATTTAATAATCTGAATATTTAACCTAAAATACTTAACATAATTGACAAAATCTCACAACAAACCTGCAGTACCACCACATACCACTAGGTCTGTCCCTGACTTATGAATGAGTTCAGTTCCAGAAGCACGTTCATAAGTCGGTTTTGTTCTCAAGTCAGACAATGTGAGTCTTATACGCCTTTGACACGAATAGAAAACATGAAGCATACCAATTCACTTGACTGAATCTCTGTCCCCTTTCCCCACACTGCCATCATGTGGCCAAAAACCGTAAGCGCGCCTAAGGAAATTATTCTCACACGTGTCAAATGTAACAGTGTTGTCTCTGTGCCTTTAAATCGCGAGGGGAATCCCGGATGCCGTTTTGTCTTAGAGCTGTTTTCCACTGTATTGGACTGTGAACTCTGTTTTGTTGAGGATTTTTTTCCAAAATTAGGATTATTCACCATCAGGACAGTTTTACAGGACAGACATTTTCTGTCATCGTGCTCCCAGACTGATGCGTTGAAACCAGTGAGGCCGACTCATTTCTTCCACACACACATACAAACAAGCTACAACTACAATTATTACTTTATTATATAAACTCTGTTACTATTGTTTATTACAAATAATAACCTAGTCCCAGGAAGCTACAACTAAGCATAATTAGATTGTAATTTTATTCGTACAGTAACGTATTTTCTTGAATTAACCCACATATCTGAGGCAAATGTTGATATTCCTGATGAGTTTGTCTGGGTTTTTTTCTTGTCTCTCAAAAGTCCTTGTGTTTATCTGCAGCAATCAGGCGAGTATGTGGAGTGTATGGATAGTGTGTGTGTGTGTGTATGTGTGTGTATGTGTGTGTGTGGGAGTGAGCAGTACGCTCCTCACCTTGTCTGCGTTGTCCGCAGCAAGCAGGTTGGTGGCGAGTGTGTGCAGTTTGTGCTGTGCCATGTTCTTGAGCGCTGCCAGGCTGCGGCGCGTCATGGCCTGCTTCAGGTTCACCGCCGCGTGGTTCAGACCTTCCACGGACGCCGGCACGGCCTCGTCACACGCGTTCAATATCTCCACCGCCGTTATCCCCATCACACACCGGTCCAGCGCTCCTGAGAGAGAGAGAGAGAGATTGTGAATCTTTTTTAGTTTTTTCTTCTTGATAAAAACAGAAGCAGGAACAAACTTTGAAAAGTGAAAGAGATTTTATTGAAAAGGTCATCCCTCAATTGTCGATGTACAAAAGAAATGAAGGAAGGTAAAGCGGGACAGAGTAAGAGAGAAAAAAAAACAAGAAAGAGAGAAAGGGAGAAAGCATGAGAGAGAGAAACCAAGTAAAGGAGGGAGAGAGATGAAGTGTAGACAGTGTAAAAGAGCGCAGGTCAGCAGTAAGTCAGTCAGACAGACAGAAGGTAGCAGTGTGTGTGTGTGTGTGTGTGTGTGTGTCAGCTGAAAGCTTCTAGAGCAACGCTAAACACACAAATCCATAAACATCAAAAGCCATTAAAGTGGATCCAAACGGCCCGTCGCCAATAATCATCCAAATGATATCAGAGTATTGATCAGAGGGAGGCGCTCTCTCCACTGCACCGCCGCTACAGTCTATTACTGCACCAGCCTCCCGTGCCCCGCACCACTCCATACCAATCACACCAAAATAAAACACACACACATACATTTAATGGGCATTTTGTGTGTGTGTGTGTGTGTGTGTGTGTGTGTGTGTGTGTGTGTGTGTGTGTGTGTGTGTGAGAGAGAGAGAGAAAGAAAGTGTGTGTAGAGGCAGAGCCTTCGGTTGTGGAAGCAGCTAAAATTATTAGACTCGCTGAGAAAGGGGAAAAAAAGAAACCATCAAGGGTGAGGAAACAAGAAAGAAAGAAAGAATACAGAACAAAAGAAAAAATAAAGGCAATCAGGGAGACAAAAAAAAGAAAGAAAGAAAGAAAGAAAGAAGTAAGACAGAAACAAAAAATAAATAAAAAGACAGGCATAAAAACAGGCAGACAAAAAAAAGAAAGAAAGACAGACAGACAGAAGGAAAGACAGAGATACGAGTAGAGAATGAAAAAAAATAAAGAAAGCTAGAAAGGAAGACAAACAGAAAACAAGATGAAAAAGACAGAACAAAAGAAAGAAAGACAAATGTAATGGAAAAAGGAAAGAAAACAAAAACAAAGAAAACTAGGAAGGAAAACAGACAGACAGAAAGAAAAAGACCTGATGTGACCTCAGTAACACCACACGAGTAGGGCGGGATGATACTGGGTGTTAATGTTCATAGACTACAGTACAGGTGTCCATGAGTCAAACGGTTTAGAGAAATCTCATTTTAAAAAGTAAAAAAAAAAAAAAAAAAGCTTTTTTTAAATTTTTTATAAAGTCTTTAACCCTGGTTTGAACAGAGCGTCATGCGGCAGTACGCGAGTGTGATTAACTTCGACACAGCTGAGTTTAAAAGCTTAATGAGACTCTCAGGGGTTTGGGATTTTACACCCGGTTTAACTGGAGGAGTGAGTGAAAAAGAAATAAAAAATAAAAACGAGTGGAAACATGAGTGTTAGCATGAGTATCGGTCAGCGTTCGTTACTAAATGCTAGCATTCTTTATTCATCAGTAGCCATGAATGAATCCATCGCTCCGTATTCTTCCTCTCTTTCATGCTTGAGTACATGGATTGTTCCCTCTTTTTTTCCTCAGGAACAGAAGCGTCTCACACAGAGCGGTGCGGATAGCTGGACAGAAGCGACTCAACCCCCCCTCCATAGCACTCTGTCTCTCTCTGTCTCTCCTCCACTGTACTCCATCACTACTCTATTTCCCCCTGCTTCATTTCATCCATCCCTTTCTCTCTTTCCTAACTCCTTATTCCGCATCATGTTCCTGCTCTTTTTGTACCTTTTCTTCTTCTCTTTCTCTATAAAAGTGGAGTGCTCATTCTCTGTGAGATCTGTCAATTTCACACTCAGGTGGACCGAGTGCATCCTGAGACCGTGGCGCAGGGCTGGTGCGCGGGAGCATTCAGCCATGTGGTAAGTGACGCCTCACTTCCTGTCTCACTCAGGATGTGGGATTGTCTCAGTGCTCAGAATGTGACTGGATGGATGCAAAAGATTTAAAACCTCTGATTAGGACTCAGACGTGTGGCCGAGGAGATGCGGAGGACGATCTGGTCACTGAATGATTCAATTGTAAACGCTGGGAAATTCTCAGATTTCAGCTCTACAACACCAACTGACCTTTTAAAGATTAGTGTTAATTACAGGAATTAAGAACAAGAATCTGACAATCCGCGATCTTCGTGCACCACTGTTGAAAGCCAGAATGGTGACCTTCTTTGACGTGCACGTCTGTAATCCGTCTGTGAACATATCGGAGGTCTAGACGTAAAAGCCGAAGCGCAGCACAACCGGTGCGTTTGTAATAATCCCATATCCTGTCCTGCTTAGCTCAGGTCCTATAAAAAGCAACATTAAAAGGAAACATAAACCGCGCTGATGTGTGGAAGTTGTGGGGGGTTGGAGGAGGAGGAGGAGGAAGGTGGAGGAACGGGGAGGAGGGTGGCGTTTAAGAAGAGATTTACTAAGTGCATCCCCACCGCTCTCATCCACCGAGACGAGCGTGATTAAAATTTCAGCACCGTTTTTAAGAGAGTCAGCAGAAGGCAGGCTGGCAGACGGAGCGAAAACACAAACATCCATCAAATATTGAACAGGAAAGAGAGAAAGAGAGATCATGACTTAACATCAGTGTCTCGACGGGCGGTAAAGGAGGAAGGTGCTGCTGAGGGACGTTTAGAAAGCGCTCGCGAGAGGGATAAAGAGAGTGACAGAGTGCAGGGGAAATCGATGTCTAATAGCACGGCTTCCTCTAGAGACGAGCGCTCTGCACTTTAAATACATATCACCATCCGGGCTTCCATCGTCTCCTACGCGGACACTTTTTTTGTTTTTTGCATTTCAACTCACCTGTGTCCATCTGCCAGACGTATACGGAGCCGTCGGAGCAGCCCACCACCAGGTAATCGTCACACGGCCTCCATTTGATGACCTGGATGGGGAAGAGGTGGCGCGACGCCAGCATGATGCACTTCCTCTCTCGGAGACTCAGCAAACCCACCGAGTGATCGCTGGCTACAGAGCACACGCAGTGCTGGACCCGCGTCTGCAGACAGACAGATAGAAAAGAAAAATAAGAGAGAAAAAAAAAAAAAGCAGTTTTATTTTTCCTCCAAAGTTTCTCCATGGCCGTCGGAAGCCGTCGGAAGCGCCGTCACCGACCTCCATCACCATTTCCTCCAAACACTCTGATTGTGTGTGATTGTAGCCTCACAGTTCAGAGAGTATGTTGCTTTCCTTCAACAAACAGAGACCAGGACTACCCACTTCTACAGAAAAAGGCTTTTCAACTCGTACTGCAGCACTAGTAATGGTTTCAACCCTGAGCAGCTGAACATTTGTTGCTCGCTGTTTTCTTGCAGAGAGCCACTACTGCATCTCTACTTTCTCTGGATGACACGAAGACGTTAATAAACCCGTCACGTCTGTTCTGAGCATCACCAGGGCCTTGACCTGTGGTCAGGATGCGAGTTCGGGAGATTCTACAGATGATATGAGCTTATGATGCTTAGTTCAAAAGCAAATAAACACATCACAAAGTCAAAGTGGGAGAGCAAACAATAATTCAACAAAATGATCCCGAGATCTTTTGGTCACTGCTTTATAGCAAAGACTCATGACTCATAGGTTTTGGCCAACAGGTAATGGTCAAGACGTAACCGTCAAAGCTTTTGGTTTATGTTTTTGTGCCTGGAAGCTTCTGGTCAAGAGTTTTTGGCAAACCTTACTGGACAAGAATTTTTTATTTTTATTTTATAGCAAACAGCTTTTGGTAAAGACTAATAGCGCAAAGCCTAATGGTCAGGACATAACGGTCAAGACTCCCTGGTCATGATTATATTACCAAAACCCTTTGGGCAAAAATTTTAGCCAAGACCTTGCAGCCAAGAGCTGGGGGGGGGACAAGAAATATATTCACGAAGACCTCACAGGCAAGGTGTCTTGCACATAACACTTATTGTTTATTAAATGACAAATAAACAAAATAATTCCAAGAGCTTCTGGCTAAAAAAAGCTTTTAGTCACAGCTTTATAGCTAAGACTTCATGGTTAACCGAGACCTTACAGGCTGAACTTTGTGGCCAAGAACAGTTACGCCTGCATCATAATTTCTTGGCCACAATGTCCTGCATATAAGGTCTTGGCTTTGAAATGTTGTCCAAGACTTCACAGGGACGACCATACAGGATGAACTCTGTGGACTTCGAGGCCCGGAATTTCCATGCAGAGCTTCATGGTCAAGACCTTACAGGCCGAGGGATCTCCTCAAGCTTGCTCGTTATGGATCTACTGTACATTTACATCTGCATTTCTGTAACTTACATCCGCCAGTTGGTTTGTGTCTAATGTTTAAAGCCCGACACCAGCAGAACTGGACCACTGAGGTAGCCATCTGAGATCCCTTCCCACCCAATGTGACTTATTATCAGAAAATACAATCCAGCAAACAGTCTCTGTGTCTCAGCAAGACGAACGACGGGCAAGGAACCTCGACACCATCCTTGAACAAATCTGAAATGAAAAGCCTTGAAATAAAGCGGTTTCTCTCTCTCTGTCTCTCATACAATTAGTGTTTGATCTGAAAACAAAGAAAAGGAAAGCAAAAAAACATATTTAGGTGCCAGTTCATATCAGAAGTGTCACAGAAAGGAAATGAATGAGGAGTGTGTGTGTGTGTGTGTGTGTGTGTGTGTGTGTGTGTGTGTGTGTGTTTGGAAGAAAGCCAGTGGGCAATAAATCGCAGCAAGGCTGTGTGTTGACAGCAAATGTTCTTAAGTGTTGATGGAGAGCTTCAGGAAGCCTTGAACATGACCAGCCTTCGGTCCGGCGCTCGCCTGCTCTCCGTCATCATCGCCACGACAACCGCACCAACACAACTCATCCTGTCTTCGTCGTCCCATCATGATATAACTCCAGTCTCGCCGAAGCACGGACGAAAAATTCCTGACCTGGATTCCGTTTTTTTTTTTTTTTTATCATGTACGATCTGCTTAAACATCTAAAATTAGAAATGTAGCATGTTTATAAATCACTTAGAAGTATAACAATAAAGCAGACACACACATTTACAAACGACAAGTTATAGATTGAGAAGCACTTTGTAGCATCATTAAAAGCTTTGCTGCTTAAGCAACGTTATTGACGTGCAATAAATCAGAAATACATGACACTGGGTCGTTAAGTGTGCGTGCGTGTGTGCGTGTGCGTGTGTGTGTGTGTGTGTGTGTGCGCATAAAGAGAGAGAGAGAGAGAAAGTGCCTTTCTTGGCCAATCAGGTCACACCTCTTATCCTTTAAACTCCTGTATTTACATTAGAAAGATTATAAAGAATGTTATTTTCCACTACAGACTCTCCGTTCTGATCGGTCGGATTCTGAAGGAGTCTCCAGTGCGAGTGCGTCACGCGGACAGCAGTGGCAGGGGAACTCACACTGCAGTTTTCCGGCGGGACGAGGAGCTGGGTGATCTCTCCTCCGTGCACGCAGAAGATGTGTTTCATCTCTCCGGTGAAGATGTCCCAGACGATGACGGAGAAATCCACGCCGCCCGACACCAAGGAGCGCTGGTCGTAGCGCGGGGACACCTGGTGCGGGTACAGCAGACATGTCACCTTGTTCCTGTGTCCTCGCAGGGTGCGGTGAGGAGGCCAGCCTGAGGGACAGGACGATAGGAAGAGACAGAGCGTGAAGGGAATATTTAGTTTGTAAATAATATTTGAATTGCTGTGTCATTTTTAGCGATTAATCAACACTACATCTTTCTAAAATCCTCATATGTTTATTTTTATTCCGTATAATTTCTTGCTCATAATCTCTGCGTACTTCTTGTTATTTTAATTTAATTTAGCAACACTGTTACAGTCACACCAATAATGCACACTTTGAACTGTGTGTGAGTGAGAGACGGAGAGACACAGAGAGCGAGAGACGGACAGAAAGGGGGAGACAAAGAACCCTATTAGAGAGAGAGAGTGAGGAGGGCAGACACAGAGGGAAAGACAGAGAGAGAGAGAGAGAGAGAGACAAAAACAGAGAGAAAGTCAGAGAGAGATACAGAGAAACCCACAAAGTGAGAGAGAGAGAGAGAGAGAGAGAGAGAGAGAGAGAGAGAGAGAGGCAAGGAAACCCAGAGAGACAGGAAAAAAGGGAGAGGGGGGTCAAAGAGACAGAAAGAAAAACACAAGAGAAAGACAGAAAGAAAGAAAGACAAAAATCAAGTATGATAAAAAGGGGGAAAAAAGCAAAGGTACGAAAAGAAGGAATAAATGAAAGAAACAGAGCACAAACTAAAAAAAGAAATTGAAAAGACAAAAAGAGACAGTAAGAGAGCACAACAAAAACAAAACAAAAAAAGAGAAACACAGACATGGCAAGTCAGAAAGAAAGAATTATACTCTATACAAGAAGGTAAAAAACATATAAAAAGAAAAACGAATTTTTGATGAAAAAAATACAGCTTTTGTTCTCTTGTTCCATTTTTCCCGCAAGGCAGTAAATTTTTATCGGAATCTGTTAAAGCAAATGGGTTTTTTTTTATCCTCACATGTCACTGCCTTATTAAAATGACCGTAAGGTAACATCACATCGTGATGTTCATTCAACAGGTCCAGATCTCGTCCATCCTGCAGCGTCTCACCTCTGCGCAGCATGTGTTCCCCCTGCAGCAGCTGGACGATGGCGGTCTGCGTGGCGGGCACCAGGACGATGCTGCCGTCTTCCCTGCCACACACCAGGCGGCCCTGAGACGGGATGTACACGCTCGCCGTCACCTTTATGGGCTCCTCGGCGCCGGGCAGCACACTCAGCTGGTCGATGATGCCCGCGGGGAGCGGAGCAAGTTTATCGAACGCCTCCTGCAGGCTGATCGTGGAGGATACCTGCAGTTCTGTAGGAAGAAGGAAGAGGAAGAGGAGGAGGAGGAAGTGGTTTCAGTGCTGAAGGCCTTTTATTCAGTTCCCTGTTTTGACCACTGGAGGGATGAAGCTGTGCTTTTAAGATGAAGTTCCCCAAGGGAACACCAGAGGGAGACAAATATCCATTTAGCTTACTTCACCACTCATTTTTTGTTTTACGCCAATAAGGTCCTGGACAAGTATATGCATTATACATAGAACTTCAAACAGATTTCTGCATCTGCAGGAATATAAATGCATAAAGTTGAGCAGCGCTGAGTAGAACTAAGTAAAGTGTGTTAAAGGTGAGTGAAGGTGTGTAGAGTTCAGTGAAGGTGTGTAGTGTTGTGTAGGTGTGAGCGTAGTTGTGAAGTTGTGTAGGGCCGACTGCAAGTTTGAAAGAGTAAGTTGAATTGTGTCGGGCTGACAGTAAGTGTGAAGGAGTGAGTAGATATATGTAGAGTTGTGAAGGAGGTTTGTGCTGTGAAGAGGTCAGAGGGAATGTGCAAAGCTTTCTAGAGCTTGGTACAGGAGTGTGTAGTTGTGTAGAGCACTGTGGCGGTGTGTGTTAGTGATGGGAAGTTTGAATCATTTTAATGAGTTTGAATAATTTTCGGTTCTTTGAATCTCGATCATCAAAATTAACAAATAATTTTTTATTCCATTTCGTTCTTTTCATTAGAAATAAAATAAAATGTTACGTTTTCAATAAACAGACCCCCTACATACACACATTTTGGCTTTAGTTCCAGTAATGAAAATATTACAATGTAGCTCAGGACTTATAATTACAAACAGAATGAGCAGCTCACCATCATATCTTCTAGTCTGAGTTCATTCTTTCGAATCTATTGCACTGCATAGCATCTATGGGAGTCGAGTGACAAAAGAACAAAAGAACGAGATTCAAAGAACCCATCGCTAATGTGCGCGAGTCAAGTTTGATTTAAGCCCTACACAACGCCTCATACAATTTCTTTATATCGAACTAAGAAAAAAAGCCGGTGTGTAGTAACATTGGAGGGGAAACAGTGTGGGAAACACAATCACTGGGAAAAATACCACAAACCTGAAGAGACGCATCAAGGCATATCCTACAAATCTCAAGGTGGTTTTACAGCCTTTGGTGGTGATTATGTTTTGTTATATGTGATGCATTTTATTTTATAGCTAAACCATTGCCAAAAACAGTAAGCTAATAGGTTAGCAAATTATTGTGATCTAGTCCAAGTCCAAGTGTGCAAATTCATATTTTTCTTTTCCTTAAAAAGAAATGATTAAAAAATGGTTTTGGCCAGACTAGATTGACTGTAGTGTTATAATAATAATAATCTTATTGCTAAAAATGTAATGTTTAAATAGGGTAAGATTGACTAAATATGATAGAAACTAACAGGGACATTTACCCCGGGACTAAGACAAAAACTAAAATTTAATATAGCTGACAAAATTAACACTAGCTCGGTGCAGGTGTGTGTAGAGCTCGGTGCAGGTGTGTGTAGAGCTCGGTGCAGGTGTGTGTAGAGTTGTGTAGAGCTCGTTGCAGAAGTGTGCAGAATGTGTAGAGCTCATTGCAGGTGTGTGTAAAGCTCGTTGCAGGTGTGTGTAGAGTTGTGTAGAGCTTGTTGCAGGTGTGTGCAGAGCTCGTTGCAAGTGTGTGTAGAGTTGTGTAGAGCTCGTTGCAAGTGTGTGTAGAGTTGTGTAGAGCTCGGTGCATGTGTGTGTAGAGCTCATTGCAGGTGTGTGTAGAGATGTGTAGAGCTCATTGCAGGTGTGTGTAGAGCTTGTTGCAGGTGTGTGCAGAGCTCGTTGCAAGTGTGTGTAGAGTTGTGTAGAGCTCGTTGCAGGTGTGTGTAGAGCTCGGTGCAGGTGTGTGTAGAGGTGTGTAGAGCTCGTTGCAGGTGTGTGTAGAGTTGTGTAGAGCTCGTTGCAGGTGTGTGTAGAGTTGTGTAGAGCTCGTTGCAGGTGTGTGTAGAGCTCGGTGCAGGTGTGTGTAGAGCTCGGTGCAGGTGTGTGTAGAGTTGTGTAGAGCTCGTTGCAGGTGTGTGTAGAGGTGTGTAGAGCTCATTGCAGGTGTGTGTAGAGCTCGGTGCAGGTGTGTGTAGAGGTGTGTAGAGCTCGTTGCAGGTGTGTGTAGAGTTGTGTAGAGCTCGTTGCAGGTGTGTGTAGAGTTGTGTAGAGCTCGTTGCAGGTGTGTGGCAGAGCTCGTTTGCAAGTGTGTGCTAGGTTGTGTAGAGTCGGTGCATGTGTGGTTGTAAGCTCTTTGCAGGTGTGTGTAGAAATGTGCTAGAGCTCATTGCAGGTGTGGTGTTAGAGCTCATTGCAGCGTGTGTGTAGAGCTCGGTGCAGGTGTGTTGTAGAGGTGGTAGAGCTCATTGCGAGGTGTGTGTAGGCTCGGTGTCAGGTAGTGATAGTAGAGTTGTGTAGAGCTCGTTGCAGATGTGTGTAGAGCTCGTTGCAGGTGTGTGTAGAGCTCGTTGCAGGTGTGTGTAGAGCTCGGTGCAGGTGTGTGTAGAGCTCGGTGCAGGTGTGTGTAGAGCTCGGTGCAGGTGTGTGTAGAGCTCGGTGCAGGTGTGTGTAGAGCTCGGTGCAGGTGTGTGTAGAGCTCGGTGCAGGTGTGTGTAGAGCTCGGTGCAGGTGTGTGTAGAGCTCGGTGCAGGTGTGTGTAGAGATGTGTAGAGCTCATTGCAGGTGTGTGTAGAGCTTGTTGCAGGTGTGTGCAGAGCTCGTTGCAAGTGTGTGTAGAGTTGTGTAGAGCTCGGTGCATGTGTGTGTAGAGCTCATTGCAGGTGTGTGTAGAGATGTGTAGAGCTCATTGCAGGTGTGTGTAGAGCTCGGTGCAGGTGTGTGTAGAGGTGTGTAGAGCTCGTTGCAGGTGTGTGTAGAGTTGTGTAGAGCTCGTTGCAGGTGTGTGTAGAGTTGTGTAGAGCTCGTTGCAGGTGTGTGTAGAGTTGTGTAGAGCTCGGTGCAGGTGTGTGTAGAGTTGTGTAGAGCTCGGTGCAGGTGTGTGTAGAGCTCGGTGCAGGTGTGTGTAGAGCTCGGTGCAGGTGTGTGTAGAGCTCGGTGCAGGTGTGTGTAGAGCTCGTTGCAGAAGTGTGTAGAGTGTGTAGAGCTCATTGCAGGTGTGTGTAAAGCTCGTTGCAGGTGTGTGTAGAGTTGTGTAGAGCTTGTTGCAGGTGTGTGCAGAGCTCGTTGCAAGTGTGTGTAGAGTTGTGTAGAGCTCGGTGCATGTGTGTGTAGAGCTCTTTGCAGGTGTGTGTAGAAATGTGTAGAGCTCATTGCAGGTGTGTGTAGAGCTCATTGCAGGTGTGTGTAGAGCTCGGTGCAGGTGTGTGTAGAGGTGTGTAGAGCTCATTGCAGGTGTGTGTAGAGCTCGGTGCAGGTGTGTGTAGAGTTGTGTAGAGCTCGTTGCAGGTGTGTGTAGAGCTCGTTGCAGGTGTGTGTGTAGAGTTGTGTAGAGCTCGGTGCAGGTGTGTGTAGAGCTCGGTGCAGGTGTGTGTAGAGCCGGTGCAGGTGTGTGTAGAGCTCGGTGCAGGTGTGTGTAGAGCTCGGTGCAGGTGTGTGTAGAGCTCGGTGCAGGTGTGTGTAGAGTTGTGTAGAGCTCGTTGCAGAAGTGTGTAGAGTGTGTAGAGCTCATTCCAGGTGTGTGTAAAGCTCGTTGCAGGTGTGTGTAGAGTTGTGTAGAGCTTGTTGCAGGTATGTGCAGAGCTCGTTGCAAGTGTGTGTAGAGTTGTGCAAAGCTCGTTGCAAGTGTGTGTAGAGTTGTGTAGAGCTCGTTGCAAGTGTGTGTAGAGTTGTGTAGAGCTCGGTGCATGTGTGTGTAGAGCTCATTGCAGGTGTGTGTAGAGATGTGTAGAGCTCGTTGCAGGTGTGTGTGGAGTTGTGTAGAGCTCGGTGCAGGTGTGTGTAGAGCTCGGTGCAGGTGTGTGTAGAGCTCGGTGCAGGTGTGTGTAGAGCTCGGTGCAGGTGTGTGTAGAGCTCGGTGCAGGTGTGTGTAGAGCTCGGTGCAGGTGTGTGTAGAGCTCGGTGCAGGTGTGTGTAGAGCTCGGTGCAGGTGTGTGTAGAGCTCGTTGCAGGTGTGTGTAGAGGTGTGTAGAGCTCGTTGCAGGTGTGTGTAGAGGTGTGTAGAGCTCGTTGCAGGTGTGTGTAGAGGTGTGTAGAGCTCGTTGCAGGTGTGTGTAGAGGTGTGTAGAGCTCGTTGCAGGTGTGTGTAGAGTTGTGTAGAGCTCGTTGCAGGTGTGTGTAGAGTTGTGTAGAGCTCGTTGCAGGTGTGTGTAGAGTTGTGTAGAGCTCGTTGCAGGTGTGTGTAGAGCTCGTTGCAGGTGTGTGTAGAGCTCGATGCAGGTGTGTGTAGAGTTGTGTAGAGCTCGTTGCAGGTGTGTGTAGAGGTGTGTAGAGCTCATTGCTCGTTGCAGGTGTGTGTAGAGGTGTGTAGAGCTCATTGCAGGTGTGTGTAGAGCTCGGTGCAGGTGTGTGTAGAGCTCGGTGCAGGTGTGTGTAGAGTTGTGTAGAGCTCATTGCAGGTGTGTGTAGAGTTGTGCAAAGCTCGTTGCAGGTGTGTGTAGAGTTGTGTAGAGCTCGTTGCAGGTGTGTGTAGAGTTGTGTAGAGCTCGTTGCAGGTGTGTGTAGAGCTCGTTGCAGGTGTGTGTAGAGCTCGATGCAGGTGTGTGTAGAGTTGTGTAGAGCTCGTTGCAGGTGTGTGTAGAGGTGTGTAGAGCTCATTGCAGGTGTGTGTAGAGCTCGGTGCAGGTGTGTGTAGAGTTGTGTAGAGCTCGTTGCAGGTGTGTGTAGAGTTGTGAGCTCGGTGCAGAGCTCGTTGCAGGTGTGTGTAGAGCTCGGTGCAGGTGTGTGTAGAGTTGTGTAGAGCTCGTTGCAGGTGTGTGTAGAGGTTTGTAGAGCTCATTGCAGGTGTGTGTAGAGCTCGGTGCAGGTGTGTGTAGAGTTGTGTAGAGCTCGGTGCAGGTGTGTGTAGTGTTGTGTACCTGCAGTTGAAGAGAGCGGCTGCAGCGGTGATGTGTCCGGGATGCTCCACAAGGTCAGCCTGCCTGCCGAGTCACCCTGAACCAGCAGCTTATGGAACGGCTCTCTGCGTCCATAGAAGAACCGAGTCACCGGAGGACAGATCAGTAACTGTAACACACACACACACACACACACACACACACTCTTCAATTTCCAGACAAATTATAGGAATTATTTCACAGCGCAGCAAGCAGAACTGGTGCTGGTGTCTGGTGAATGCAAGCCACTCTACACACATCATGTGTCTGAAAGGCGAACCTGAGGGAGTGTGCGTGGGAGAGTGTGTTTCACACACGTGTGGTGTAAATGTTATACACGCGGGTCTTCACAGCAGTCTCAGCTCATGCAGGATCAGACATGGCCAGTGGTTCTGTTAGTAAGGGGTGTTTTTACCGCTGTAAATACAGGGAGCATCAGCTGTTTGATCTGAATGGTGTTACAGAGGGTGGGGAAGGGTTGATATGGTTACCATGGCGACCACAGAGGGAGGCTTTTTTTTATTATTAACTTCCTGTCTCAATGCTTCATCTCGATTAATGTAGAACAGTTAGACTCTGATAAACGACATAATGTCTGCTTCTTTAACATTTTATACCACAGCGTCGGACTGGTTCTCGATTCTGATTGGTCAGAAGGTGCTGATTAATTCTCTACAGCAGCCTGTACACTACAACTAGTTGCTGATCTAAGATGTCCAATATCGGTAGAAAGGACTTACACAGCAGTTTGTAGGACAGTCTGATAATATAGATTCATATAAAAAAATTAAATAAGATTGAATGCAAGGTGGTTGTTTAGCAGTTTTTGGAAGGAGTCTCCAGTATCAGTGCATGGAAAAGTGTTCAGGTTTCTTAGAGAAAATAGTGTAGGAACGATTCCTTATTATATTATTATTACAACTGCTATAACAAACACGAGATCCGAAGCTAACAAGAAATGTAGCTGTAAACGGATATAAGTACGACTTATAAAAGCTGGCGTACTGCTGTGGTATAAAAAGAATCAAACACGTCTCGATGTGCTATTATAGGAAAAAAAACATAATAAATCACCGACATGGTGGTAAGAGGAACCCCATGCCGTGTCAGTGATTATTTTTTCCATAACGGCATGCCCGCCCGTGTTTAATTCCTTACTCGGCGTGTGTTTGTCTATGACGTGGCTGGATATGAGAGCGATTGCTTCGGCTACATCATATCACGTTATATCATGGAGGAGGAGGAGCCTCAAGGAGGAGCATTCGCTGTGGCCTTGAGTACAGTGCAAAGTTCCACTGATGAGCTTATATCTGGTGCCAAACACACACACACACACACACACACACACACACACACACACACACACACAAACTCCAATAGCGTTATAGTATAGCGCTATATATCTATATACACACATAAAACCAAACCACAAAGCAAAGAAGGAAGTGAGACTTGAGGAAGTATCAGTATCAGTGCTCATCTCGGGAATAATCTGGAAAGCCTACCATCACTTCAATCTTGTTACCGTACCGCAACCTAGACACCTAGCACTTACGTTCTGTCATCTAGCGCAGCTAAGAACCGTCTACTTTCCCTGACATTGCTGAGGACCAAGCGCAGATGTTTTTTTTAAGCTGTCAAAAAAGTTTTCTTTACACAAGTAAAAATCTGTTTGTTTTTAACAACTTTTATGTAGTGCGGAGGTCAAAATTTATTATTTTCGGAGCTGAAAACTAGCACATCGAAGTTGAGAACCAATCCAGAACGTGGCCAGAAAAGTGTAAAAACATATCAAATGCTGTTGTTATGGAAATTAGAATTATTTTGTTATTTCGCAAATAATGCTGTGTTTAAATAAAAAAAAAAATTGCACACAGATTTTACAATGTCATATTTGCGCCATGGATGATAGATATAGTTGCTGGAATACATTAATATATAACATAATAAACTTTTTATTTTTATACATCGGCGCCTGATTTCAGTTTGCTTGAAGTCGGCACGGTGGCATAGAGGACCTCCAGAGTCAGGGTTCAATTCCCTGGGCATAAAGTCTGTGTGCATGTTCTCCCCGTGCTTGGTGGGGTTCATCCAGGTATTATGGTTTCCTCCCACAGTCCAAAGACATGCAGAAACTGGTGTTCCCAAACCTGGCACTAGGTTCTGACCCGGCTCTGAACTGACACTAGCACCAGAGATGAACTAGCACCTGGTTCACTTTGGTGGAAAAGGACTAAGACTCTGCTGGGATAGGCTCCACGTCCCCCTGGGACCCTGTACAGGATAACTCTAGATAGAAAATGAAGAAATTAATGAGCGAACGTTGTTATTAACTATTAATATGTCCCTACTGGACAGGTTTGGAACTGCAGCAAACAAACATACTTAAAGTCCATTTATCTTAAACATAAACTCCTTAAGAAAGAAATGCATTCACTTATAAATACTAGGGTTTTTTACATCAGGTATCAGATTTAATATTTGTATCTACTTAAAAAAAAAAAAAAAAGATCTGAATGTAGCTTTCTAGTGTCACATAATTCAGAAAAACAAATTCACTATGTAACAGGACTAACTACCTAGCATGTTAGCTCTCTAGCTGCGACCCTCTAAACAAGCTTGGGGACTTTGCATGCATCTTCACCAGGTGAAGCCAAATGAAGGGAGTCAGTGATTGGTCAATTCTAGTGGGTGGAGCATGAAACTGGGCAAATCAGTGTAAGAGAAGGAAACTAGCTATCAGACAGCGAAGCGGAGGCAGGCGCACCACGGGTGTGTACGTGTGTGTGGTGTGGGGGGGCTCTTGGGACATCCGCTAATGTTCACCTCACAAAGAAACAGAATTCTCTGATTGGATGAAATGAAGAATTCTCGGTCAGTTTGCAAGAAATCGCAAAATTCAGAACATGGATTAAATATAATAACACTTTCAGCAGGTGAATAAATAAGCGGACGCCCATGGAATTTCTCTCTCTCTCTCTCTCACACCCACACACACTCATACAGAAAGAGAGAGCGACCCCTTAGTGCACCCCTCTCCCAACCTAGGGTGAGGCGGTGCCCCTGCATCCAAGCTGTCTGAGGTTCTTACTGGTGCCTCTAGAGGCCGCTGGAGGTACAGCAGCTCGGGAGTGTAGAGCTCCGGACCGGGTGCACTGTCGGGGATAGACACCATAACACGCTGCCCCTCGCACTCCTCCTCCTCCTCCTCCAGCTGCTGGAGAGCCGGAGGAAGGGGAGCAGTCGGCGGTGGGAGGGGCCACAACACGTTAAACACGAAATCATAAGCGTACAACAGAGAATACTGTAATACACATAACACAAAGCACGTAGACACAGTGTATACTACAGAAAGACATATAATAGGATGAAATTAGAAACTACAAAAATATGACAAATAACACAGAACATTTACGGCTGGAAAATGCTGAACATTTGTGTACCTGAAATCAAAAATTGTGTGTATGTATAAAATACGTGCGTGTGTGTGTCTGACCTGTTTGTCTGCACGGTCCGCGATGCTGTACACCAGGGGAGGGATGGAACCTTCAGCAGTTTTCCCTACATCACTCCGGAAGTGCTCACTGGCTGGAAGGCAGCTAAGGCACACACACACACACACACACACACACACACACACACACACACACACACACACACACACACCATAAATGAATGCTAACTCCCTGTAGCTTGATTTCTTCCTCATTTGTATTAAATAACATTTACAATAACATTTAATACAAATGAGGAAGAAATCAAGCTACAGGCAGTTAGCATTTATTTATGGTGTGTGGTGTGTGTGGTGTGTGTGGTGTGTGTTGTTTAAATGAGCTTATAAACTGTGTTTTGTTTTTTTTGGGTTCTGTGAGCTTTATATCTGCTAGGACATTCACACCACCCAGTCCCAACACACACCTGTGGTTCATTTACCTGGCAGGAAGTTTGTAAATGTAGCTGCAGCCATCCTCGGTCCAGATTATCACTTTATCAGCGGCGATGAACTCCCCTCCTGTCCAGGCCTGCTCATTCTCACTGGGCACGGAGCACAGGAGCGAGAAATCTCCTGCGTCAAACACCTACGACACACACACATCATCAAAACACTGGTGAATAGCTAGCACCAGGTGTACTAGAGTTTGGGCCACACCCTGTTACTGACCCTCCAGTATTTGGAGCAGACGACGAGCAGAGACAGCTGTGTGAAGGTGCAGAATGAAATACTCTGACAGCTGTGACAGTAGATCGGTTTAGACTCCTCCTCAAACACGGGGTCTAGATCCTGAACAAAAAAACAAAAAAAAAAGCCACACACACAAATGTAAAACAGTGTGTACAAACTGGGTCATGCGACAAGCATGCAGGTGTGTGTGTGTGACATTTCAGTGTGTATACATACCTGCATTCGGCTCACTTCCGCTGTGATGATCCACACTTTCAGAATTCCAGTCACAGACACTGCTACCACTGTGTCCTCTGCAAAACACACACATTTTTAACAAAAGAAAAACATGTAAAAACAATTTTTGTGTGTGTGTGTGTGTGTGTGTGTGTGTGTGTGTGTGTGTGTGTGTGTGTGTGTGTGTGTGTGTGTGCGCGCGTGTGAGGTTGACGGGCCGTACCCTGAGTGCGATGGGAGCGGATGATGCTCATGGAGCTGATCCAGTCAGGAGATATTTTGGACACCAGTGAGTAAAGGACTTCCAGACTGGTGGCGTCCACCACGAGGATCTCTGGGTAGTGCCCGTGACACAGGAGACGACCCTCACGCTGGGTCCCGATGGTGAACTGATAAAACTGTGCAAGGAATGAGAAAAGAATGAGAAAGAAGTAAAGATACATTACAGTGAGCTCAGTGTTAGTTAAATATAATTTATTAAAATTAAAAACATGCATAATATAATGTGATTATTGGAGAGGTATGGTATAGTACAGTGATCTTAGTGGTTAGCGTGGTGTAGTATAGTGAAATTAGGGTTATTGTGTTGTAGTATGGTGAGCTGAGGTGTAGTGTAGTGTATAGAGATCGGGAATTCAGAGGTATTACTAATATAGGAATATAGGGATAGTGTCTCATGGGCAGCGAGATGAGATGTGGTATAGTCTGTAGCGAAATGAGATGAGGTGCGGCGTAGCGAGATGAGGTGTGGCGTGGCGTGGTGTATATTGTGATGTATATTGTGGTGTAGTGTAGTGTAATGTGGTGTATATTGTGGTGTAGTGTAGTCTGGGCTGGTCTGGCGTGGCATAGTGTGGCATAGTGTGGCATAGTGTGGCATAGTGTGGCATAGTGTGTAGTGTAGTGTAGTGTGTAGTGTAGTGTATATTGTGATGTGGTGTGTAATGTGGTGTGTAATGTGGTGTGTAATGTGGTGTGTAATGTGGTGTGCAATGTGGTGTGCAATGTGGTGTGCAATGTGGTGTGCAATGTGGTGTGTATTGTGGTGTATATTGTGTAGCATTTGTGTAGATTAGCAGCGGTGCAGTCTGAAGAGGATGCGAGTGTAACTGATGCGTTACCTGTATCCCCGTGTGAGCACAGGCCAGCTTAGTGAACTCAATACAGCGACCGTCATTCACATCCCACAGACACATCTCTCTACAGACAGAATAACACAAGCAAAAACTAATTCACACATCCTGAAGCGTTACACCATTTATACTTGGTGTCCATCTGCTGAGTTAGGATCATTCCTCACTCTGCCTTTGTCTTGTCATGTTCATACTACTATATTTGTATAATATTGTGTACAGAAATATTTAAAGAATGTTTAAGGATTAGCCTCCATGTTGGAGTGTACCGTGCACCCACCCGCTCTCCGAAGCGCTGACCATGTACTGTTTGTCACTGCTCGCACTGGCCTTGGACAGACAAGTGACTGAGGTGCTGTGTCCAAACAGCAGAGCGCGCGGGTTAATCTGCACAAGCGAAAAAAAAAGTTATGAACTGTAAGGCAAATGAACATCTACAGGCGAAAAGATGTATTTACTGAGAAATCACAACATGAGAAACAGAGCATGATAGAGAGAGAGAGAGAGAGAGAGAGAGAAAGAACCACCGATTACCTCGAGGTCAGGGGTCAAGTCCCAGATGCAGATCTGACCATCATGGCAGCCGCTGATGATGGTGGCCAGGTCGTCCATCACCAGCAGGCTGGAGATGCAGTGGGTGGGAGCATTGCGGCCCCACAGCACTATGGGTAATACCAGACTGTTTCCTGACATGTTCTCTTCCAAACTGTTAGACGAAGAATAAAAAGAATAAAAAAAGAACATATAACGTTAAACTGCAACAGTTTTTAAATGTAACATTGTTACGTTGCTCTTCTTCATAATTTTAATAAATTGTTTCATTTAGAACCGCTTTACGGCGCTGGCTCGGGAGACGGGGTCGATGTGACTATATATACTCGGTATGTCCAGATTTAAAAGCATCGGTCTGTATTGAAGAGGAATGAAGCAAGAGACAGAGAGAAAATGATTGAGAAGGCAATCGTTAGTTTCCCTGCTGGCGTCCGTCCACATGTCCATCCACTAAAAGCCGGGGAATTTCATTAGGCTGAAGAGTTAAAAATAGATCAGCCAAATCGTTTGCACAGTCGCTAACCAGTGAAGGCGAAAGCACTCGGGCATGAAAGTGGTGCGGACGTCGATTCCCCCAACAACCACTACTGCCTCTCCCATGTTATCAAGACATCACTCATTATTATCGCATCATCCTGTAAAGGTTCAGTAAAGCACTCAGGAAAAGTAATCCAGAACACAGGTGGTCAGACTGAGGCGCACTAACTCCAAAATGCTGATCTCCTTGTAAACCTCAGTCTCTGGAAGAAACATTAAAAACTTAAACCAAAAAACATCCAGTTTGGACTGACTACAGGAACTTAAATCCATCATCACAAAACTTTGATTTCTACTTTGATAAGCAGAAAAGCATCACTGTACTTTAACACTGTACAAAAGCAGAACCCTACATCAGGACTAGTCAAGAATAGGAACTCAAGGGGAGGGGGGGATTATTATTGTTATATTTTTTGTTGTTATTTTTAAGCATTATGATTTTAAATTTCTGCAACTAATCAATCAAACAATGAGATGAGAGCGTCCCGGATTCTGTTGTTTCAGGTCTGATCAATCACGTTAACAATCAACAATCAATTAATCATTAATTATTAAGGGTAACGAGATGCAAATTTCTCAGATTTTTTTCTCTAGCAGCACAATCCCAAAAAAATCACTTATGTACGTCAATTTATAAAGCATGAATAGCATAAATGGAAAAAACACTGCTCTTTTCTAACTGTCGTTATTCAGAAATGAGGCAGTGCACCCCCTTGTGGTGTATAAATGAATAGATGCGTAAGAGAAATACAGTGGAACCTTGGATTGCGAGTAACGTGGTTTACGAGTGTTCTGCAAACCGAGCAAAGACTTTTAATAAATTTTTCATCAGAAACCGAGCAAGTATTAGTTTACGAGCGCCGAGTATCATACATCACACATGCGACTCTTATTTTGACACCAAGTGGCAAATGATCGCCACTGAGCCAATGATTTTTCTCTCTCTTGCGCTGCGGGAATTATGGGAATTCATCTCCCCTGCTGCGTCTTAGTGCTCGTCACTTACTGGTATAATCAACATCTCCCTCTCTCTTCTGTGTGCGCGCGTGTTATTTGACACTGTGCCCCATACACACCGACACACACACACACTTTGCGCACGCGTAATTTGACACTGACACACACACGCTTTATTTACACAGAAAACTTAGCTCTGTCGCAATTCTTTTTTTTTTACTTTACAGCTGTGATTATGTTAGAATGCGCTAACGAGTATCATTAGAGATTTTTTTTTCCCCTGTTAAAACAGTGTTTGCATTGTGAATGTTAGTTGTGAAACTTAAAAAACGAGGTGTGGGGAGGGAGGAGGTGTTTTACTGTGTAAGACGAGGTGAGGGGCTTTAATTCCACACACACACACACACACACACACACACACACACACACACACAATTTAAGTTTTCATTATTTCTTATGGGAAAATTATGTTTGATTTATGAGTGTTTTTGGAATACGAGCACAGTTCCGGAACGAATTATGCCCGTAATCCGAGGTTCAAAACAAACCTTATTGGTTATTACAATATTAACCTGTTATATTATTAACTGCAATTAATTGATTAATAATTGATCATTAACATCAGCAGTGTCTCGGTTATATACTGAATAGAGATCACAGAAAACAAAAGTGAAAATTTTGCTGCTTTCTCGAGGAGTCGCTGCCACTGTGTTAGAAATGATAGTTTTTACATTTTTGCCTGGAATTCCTGTAAGAGTCTGCCTTTTTGAACCCGTTTAGAAAGAGGAAGCCGTTTTCTTTTTTTATTTATTTAAACCTTCGACACACATCTTCTTATTAACTATATATGCTCCCTACATAAACTAGACGTTGATCAACGCAATTCAATCAAAAAAGGGGGTCACTGACTGTAAAGTGCTTTTGGGACACATTTTATTATCTTTTGTTTTTGATTGCTCCATAACTATGAAAAAAACACACATGTGACAGAAGATTTACATCATACAAAAATTTAATTAATATAATTTTTGGAGCTGAAACAGATTCAATCTTAAGCAGTTAAATCTGTGTGTACCCTGAATGGTGTTTTTTTTTTCTTTCTTTCTTTCTTTCTTTCTTTAGTACATTTAAGTTATTTCCAAGCACTTAATTCACAAAACATTTAAATAAAAAACTCCTAAATTCCAAAAGACAAATCTGCATGTACATAAGAAGATAGATGTTTTCACAGTTTCTTTACTTTTTCATCCTCAACCCAAATCACAGAAACAAACACAAAGGAAGGAAGAAAGAAGGAAAATCACTACCTTATAAACTTATGCCGTTTCATGGAAAACTTCTCATGGAGTTTCCGAAACAGGGTTTTAATCCTGACTAACGGAGCCAGCTTCATCCTGACTTTAGAATTCAAGTTCTTTCGACCTGAACTAAAAACGAATCTGTCACGACCAGACCAAACGACTGACAGAGTACTGAATGGACGAGCAGGGACAGATCTATCTGTAGCTTTCTAACTAATCGATCACCACAATCACACACACACACACACACACACACACACAGTACTATTAATGACCCTGACATGACCTTGATGAACAATCAGGGGTTTAATCCTGGACTAATGTGTTTGTAGGTATAACAAGAGTATATGTGTTAGACCAGCACTACAGAAGATTAATAGGAAGTGTGTGTGTGTGTGTGTGTGTGTGTAGATCTATAAGGTGTGTTTGGTGATCAGTCAAAAATCATAACTGAAAAAAAAAAAAAAGGAATAAACTTGACCATCAATGGAAGGAAGCAAGAAAGAAAAGGAACTTAACCATCAAAAGACAGAAAGCAGAATACTGTAGAAAGGAAAAGGAGAGAATCTTGGGCGTCGAAGAAGTAAAAAAAAAAAAAAAAAAAAGAGGAGACAGATAAAGAACTATAGGAAATAAGAGAGCTGTGCTGTTCCAGTACATTTGGAGGCGAGTGCTCTGCCCACTCTCCTGATGAACGTTCAGTAAAACTACTGCATCTCTAATAGATTAGACAGACAGACAGTTTCCTGATGGCCTTTTAACCTCAGTTTAATAAATAGTACCAAGCACAAAAAAAAAAAAAAAAGCTCAGAATGAGCAGAGCTTCTACACGTCCGCCTCACCACGTCTAACACAGAGCAGAACCGTGGCTGAGGCCTGCAGTAAAAGCAGCACGATGTAGCGCTGCACTCACGCAGCAGCACGAGGGAGTGTGAAGACGTGGGAATCTGCTCGAGTACAGAGAGAGAAAGAGTATAATCATGCTGTGATTGAGCAAGAGAAACAAAGAGAGTAAGTACTGTAGAAAGAAAGAAGAATCATGAGCACAGTGTTTTATAAAAAATAAAACACATTGAAACAGTGATTCCAGTAGTGTAGTGTGTTTCAGTAGTATAGGGGGTTTAAAGGATTCAGGAGTGTGGTGTATTTCAGTAGTTTAAAGGTTTCAGGAGTGTAGAGAGTTTCAGTAGTTCAAAGGTTTCAGGAATGTAGAGAGTTTCAGTAGTTTAAAGGTTTAAGGAATGTAGTGTGTTTCAGAAGTTTAAAGTTTTCAGGAGTATGGTGTATTTCAGGAGTTTAAAGGATTCAGGAGTTTGATGGGTCTCAGGAGTGTAGTAGGTTTTAGGAGTGTACTGAGTTTCAGGAGTGTAGTGGGATCCAGCAGTTTAAAGGTTTCACAGGTATATTGGGTTTCAGTAGTGTAGTGGGCTTTAGGAGTGTAGAGCATTTCATTAGTATAGTGAGTTTCAGGAGCATAATGGGTTACAGGAGTTTAAAGTTTTTAAGGTTTTTCCTCCTCTCTGTGCGTGGTCATGACTGTCCATATTTACTTCCTTTTATCACTTCCACTTTGGAATATTTTCAAAAAGTCCGGTATAAAACCAACAAGACGTGTGAGTGGATTTCAGGGCTGGACCTCCCACTGCAAGCTAGCTGACTCTACCGTAGCTGACTGAAATTTATCAGAAACACAAGACTAAAGTTCCAGCACAAGCCTGACACAGCACCAGTCTGCACGTCCAGCATGCAGGATGGAGAACTATACAGCAGAGCGTGAGCTGTTACACAAACAGATTCAAAAATCACGCTCCAGTCACAGTTTCGGACATTTTTCACCGCTTGTGTGTTAGGAACAGAAAACAGAAAGTGTATTAAAAAAATATACACATTTTCATGCGTTCAAAAAGAAAGAAAGAAAGAAAGAAAGAAAGCTTAACTGCCAAAAGAGAGAATGACAGAGAGAAAAGGAGAGAGGAATAATGACCATCAGTGGAGTGAAAAAAGAAAAAAAGGAGAAAAAAAAGAAAGGAACTTGGCCATCAACAGAGAAAAAGAAAAAAAGAAAGAAAGAAAGAAAAAGAAAGAAAGAAAGGTGTTAGGAACAGGAAATAGAAAGAGTATCGAGAAAAAAGAAAGAAAGGAACTTGACCATCAATGAATGAATGGATAGATGGATGAATGAATGGAAAGAAAGAAAGAAAGAAAGAAAGAAAGAAAGAAAGAAAGAAAGAAAGAAAGAAAGAAAAGAAAAAAATTACCATCAATTGAGTGAAAAAAAGATGATGAAATAAAGAAATAAAGAAAGGCACTTGGCCATCAACAGAGAAAAAGAAAGATGAAATAGTGAAAGAAAGAAAGTGTTAGGAACAGGAAAAAGAAAGAGTATTGAAAAAATATACACAAGGTGCGACAGTCGTTTCTGTCTATAAAAAAAAGAGAGATTCTGGAGTAAAAGTGTTTAAAACTGGAAACCAGGAAGGAGTCATCGTTTCAAGTACCACATGGCATCAATATGATTAAATAAACCTCCAAAGAAAAAAAAAAATTTTCTCCATCCTGCTGTGTAAATAAGTTGCTAAAGATGAGAATGCTGAAAAGGCCACTCTCACACAAACTGGAAATAAAATCTAATATGAGGTGGAAATTAAATATCGAACGATCTGATTGACCAAACGTTTGTTGAACATGGAAGAAATCACTATTTCAGAAACAAAAACAAAAAAACACACATTTTTCATGAATGATAATATGATATTAAAAGGAAACCTGTAGCTTTTTATCCGTATCTATAACACTGCAACAAACAATGGATTTGAAGAATCTGAATACACTGCATGACCACTCAACGCGCACACACCACAAACATACTCGGTTTGTAAGGTCTATAGAGCATTGATCCGCTTCACCTCGAGACAGCTCTGGATAAAGATCTCGCCTTTAAAGCGTAACATGTTACACAACGCTGCAGTCTCTGTGCATTACATAATAAACACGCTTCTCAGCCACTTTTGTTTACATGATGCATATTTAAAAACAGAATGCATCGCTCAAGATCAAACCTGAGAAAGTGTGTGACAATCATGACAATACTACACACACATACTGTACATACACTCACTATGTGTGTATGCAATGCAATGTACTTGCTCCAAGCCCTTACATACAGCGTGATTAATAATACATAAAGCTTTAAAAGCCTTAAATGTGACATGATGTCATCAGGAGGTGTGAATCTTTATCATCCCAGTAATTGATCATCCTTCTGCTCCTGGCCAATAAAACACACACACACACACACACAGAGCCCTAAGCTAAGCTAACCTAGCCACTAATGAATAAACATACACACCAAACACATCCACAACGTTTTATTTTAATAAATATTACATCACACTTGCACGACACACATATTTCCCCCCTAAACCCAGCCAGTCTGCGGGTTCCCCGGTAGCCATGGCGACACATACTTCCCCTGAACCCCAATAATATTAATGCAGTGTCGCAGCTTCCGGGTCCACGCGCCCCTATTTCTCTTCATTCTCATTACATTCGTATATAATTACAGCGTTCAAGGAGGAACTTACCTTTACAGCGCTTCAATGAAGCATTTTATTCGCAGCCGGGTTTTCTTTAAATATTAAAACAGCTTGTTATTGTCAGCCTGAGCTTGGAGCAGTTTTGCCCTCTACAAGCCCCAGAGCCGTCAGCTGATCCTGCGCCGCAGACTGACGCACTGTACGTCATTGCGCAACACGCGCCCGTGCGTCATGACGCAATACGTCGACGTGGGCGTTAGGTTAGGGTAAATTATTTGCTGTATATAAATGATAATTTATACACATTTTTATTGTATTGTTTATTTATAGGAATTATAAATCACAGATTTTTTAAAAGTAGATTAATATTGTGTAAGAAAATGAAAAATATATTTGTAGAAATATATTAAATAATAATATAGTAAAAAAAAACAGATATTTTATATAATATATAAGTGTAATTTACATGCCATATGGAAATCATGATTCATAGACATTTTAGATAGATAGACAGACAGATAGATAGTATTTAGTAAAATTTGATTATATATATATATATATATATATATATATATATATATATATATATATATATATTAAATTCAAATTTTTTTCCATATGTATGTGTGTGTGTGTGTGTGTGTGTGTGTGTGTGTGCGTGTGTATTTAATACATATTTTTGCTATACTCTGCATTTCCATCCAGCTATTAAATTACTCATATTTATTCATATGTATATTCATACCATTCCACATACTGTACATTCACCTATATATAGTTTCTGTATATCTTTATTCCCCATATTTATATTTAGATATATCTGTAGATTTACAATTATTCTGTACATATAGGATAAAAATAAGGTCTATGTATAATTTGGATTACAGAAAGAATATATATGTTTCTATTGCACTGCTAACTTGCACTTCTGGTAAGATGTTAACTGCATTTTGTTGCCTTGTAACTATGTGCAATGACAATAAAGTTGAATCTAATCTAATCTAATAACAATATATTATCTGAAATAGAAATAGAAATTTTATTTATATAAAAGTAAGTTACACACTGGTTGTATTAATACCATACACATTTTTAAATAGATAGATACTATGTTCAGTATACATACAACATAGATCAATCAAATCTATTATTATTCCTACAGTATGTATCATGTATCAACTTTTGTAGAAATATATTTTATAGTAATATAGTATTTGAAACAGAATAAGAAAATATATTATAAATTATTATACAATATTTATTATATTCTACATTTTATATACTATTATATACTATTACAGTCAACCTTTAAAATGTATCGACATATAAATATTTTACAACCCAAATTCTGGAAAAGTTGGGACATTTAAAAAAATTTTAATAAGATAAAAACTAAAAGACTTACAAATCACGTGAGACGATATTTTATCCACAGTAAAACCTACAGTAAAGATTGTAAATTGTAAATTTACTCTAATTGTAATTTACTGTAATTTTAAATTTACAATTTTATGCACAAAATGAGCACAAGTATGTCTACCACGGTATAGCATCTCCCCTTCTTTTCAAAACTGTTAAGTTTCTAGTCCCATTCTTGCCTGATAGAGGTTTCCAGCTGCTAAAGGGTTCATTTTCGTCTTTGACGTGATTTTCGTTAAATGATGCACCAAAGAAAGATCTGGACTGCAGGCAGGCCCGATCATACAGCATGAGAGCTTTAGTTGGTATGTGCAGATGTCACAGCAGATTGTGTTTACTGACAGTGGTTTCTGGAAGTATTCCTGGGCCCAATTAATAATGACGTGCCTGTGGCCCGAAGACCACAGGCATCCAACAAAGGTCGTCACCATTGTCCCATATGCACAGAGATTTCCCCAGTTTCTCTAAATCTTTGATGTTATGCACTGTACATGATGAGATTTGAATTCTTTTTACACATTCCTTCACAGACTGAAGAGACTCTGCCTCTCTAATCCTTTTTATAGCTAATCACGTTACATACTGATGTTTTCTCAACTGCATCTTTTCAAAATGTCCTGCTTTTTCAGCCCTATGTTTTTTTTTTTTTGCTAACTTTTTTGAGACCTGTATTAAAGGTATTAAATTTGAAATGAGCTCACTGAGTGGATGGAAGTATAAACTTTTGCAGTTTAAACATTTATGTTCTCTATGTTCTGTTAAATATTGTTAAAATAAAATATTGATCATGTGATTTGAAATTCTTTTACTTTTCATTTTTCAAAATACTTTTCAAAAAATTTCCAACTTTTCTGGAATTTGGTTTGTAATTATAATAAAAAAATATCAATATAATATACATCATACTGTGTACACCTTTTTATATACTGTGTATTTACTCTGTATATATGAGAATGGGAACGTGAGACTAGGTAACACTAATTGTTTTAAACAAACTACATGCTGAATAGAAATCATGATTTATACACTGCTTTTATATACATTTTTAAAACTGAATAATACTGTGTCAGTATACAACAAAAGAAAAGGACAAATCTATTATTATACCCATGTATCATTTAAAAGTTTTGTAGAAATATATCTAATAATATAGTATTTGAAGCAGAAATAGAAAATATAAATTTTATATAATGCTATACTTCTATATTTGTGTAAGTAATATAGATGTATATGTAATATAAAAAATATTATATATACATCAGAATGAGAACATGAGACAAAAAAGATAACACAATGTTATATTTGAATAAATAAACATACAGTATATTGTAAAACGTCTAAACTGCACAGAACTGAAAATGAAATGGCAATGTTTTGATTTATTTATCTTTTTTGCCACTTATGATGCATAATTAAGCAGACAATTCAATTGCAAACAGCATAATCTCATGCATTTTCCTTTCTTACATAATCAGTGGTTGCATTGATTAATCAGTTCATGTTTTTAATAAAAACAATTAATAAATTAAACAGAAATATTTGATTATATTTTTAATTTTTTTTTCTCACATTTATAATATTGTTTCATTATTTTATTTACACTATGTTTGTTTTAGGTTAATTGTCTGCCACATTTCAATGCTTTTTAAAATTATATTCTAAAGTTTTTACTTTAAAAATGTTATACTTGAGCATGGAAAAACAAAAGCCATTATATAGCAGCCCATTTTTTTCACAATCAAAACAATCATTTTTGAAAGAAGAATCTTTATTCATGGTCCTATAATAATAATAATAATAATAATAATAACAACAACAACCAGTGCTATGAAAATGAGAATGAAATTTATTGTTTGGGGAAAAAATATACAGATCAGAGAGTAAATACGAAACAGAACATCATAAACCTAAAGCTCAAATGCGATGAACTGAAATCACAGAGTGGTGAGGAAGGTAAACGAGACAGCGTTTTAAAGCACGCAGTCCTTCTGGGAAATTCAATACAAGCTTCACAGGATAAACGAGGAATACGACTGGATCCAGCATCGACGTCACAAATTCCTAAAGCGCAGGATAAATCTACAAACCGTAAAACCCAGCCGCTTATTCCAGAGTTCGTTGTAGTTTCTACACATCTTATTTAGAGAGAGAGAGAGAGAGAAGCATGACGGTGCTTGTTAGTGGTTGGAGATTAATGCAGCAGCTTATGGTATTTCACATCAAAAGGTTTTCTATGATACTTCTATTATACAGCACATGACTGAAGAGCGATGCAGCAGAAGCAGCTTATGAAATAGCACATGTGGTGAAACTATAGTAGAATCTAACTTATTCATCATCGTTTCTCTTAATCACAGTGTTTAATCAGAATGCACACTGCAACCCATGACTGTACTATGCAAAAACATGAAATAAAAACTGTTAAAGGTTTTAAATCGACACTTCCTGCAAGAATGTTAATGACAACCAAAAATCAGAGGCAGGAACAGTTTCATACACAAAAGGTACGAAACTGCACTTTTTCTTGTCACTCCATTGCTACCATTTGTACCTTTTACCCAGAACGTTGGACTTTAAGTTAATTGTTTTAAAGCTATAAAGACACTAAAATGTCCACTTGAGGTACACCCGACCCCAGCGACATCCAAAAACTGGAAAACGCAAAACACATTATCTGAAACTTAACAGCTCTAATGGATGCTGTAGCTCCTCCCACATTACAATCATTCTACATACTTTACATCATACATCCCTGTAAATTATTTTACAGGTAACGATGGGTCAATCTAGCGACAAGTCCAAAAAGTGCCCTTTGGTACCTTTATCTCTAAAATTATAAATCATTATTTATTCATATTTTTGGGTTAATTATCCATTTAAGGAAAACGCTACAGGGTAGAATTGACGTTTTGATTGTTAATCAGATTCTTGTTGTCTTTCATATTGTAGCAATAAAGCAAGTCAACAAAAATGGATAAAACTAAAAAAAAATGGTTTACTGGTTTGTTTCATCACACAAGCTTCTCATTTTCTGAAAATGAGAAGCTTTGAAGAAGCCATTTAGCTCCGCCCACCTGTCACAATCTTGTCATCTGTTTACCATTAAACTGCCTTTTTGTTTGTAAATTCCATAACATGCCTGTTTTTTTACTTACTTGACTTGCTAAAGTAAAAAACTTCTAGACATGGGAGGAAAAAACAAACTATTTAGTTACATATCGTAGTTCTTTTGCGCGCCACATTGACTCCAAAATAGTTTTTGAGGTGGTGAAACTATGCAGTTTCTCTATAATTCAATTCAATTTTATTTCTATAGCGCTTTTAACAATGGTCATAATAATAATCCTAATAGAGGTGGTACGCTCTAATGGCAACACCGCGTCATGTGTAGTTAATAGAAGTTAATTATTGGCTTTGCAAGTTTGTTTAAAATTGTAATGAAAAATGTGTTTAAAAAAGAAAAGTTAATATACAATATTATAAAATTATATTTATGAATTAGATTGAATCAGCATCTAGGCATCCTGATATCATTTAAAATTTATATTTTGAAATCAATTTTCCTTAATTTTTTTTCCTCTTTCCAGTAACAATTTTTTCTTCCACTAATTTAAAAAATAGTACATTAGAAATTTACAAAATGGTGGCTTTTTATTACAGTTATGGTAGATTTCAAATGAAGAAAAAATAGTTAAGAAAAATATCACCGTTATAAAAAAAATTCAATTGAATTGTTGGTTTTATTGAATATGTTAATATATTTATAATTAGTTTAAGGCTCATTTAAAGGAATAAATGTAACAACAACAAAAAAAAAATTCTACAAGAATTTTTTAATATAATTTTCTCTTGATGATGATATCTGTAGTGTCTTGCCTTGGAAATCTAAATAATTAATCCACCATTATTATATACAGTTAACCCTTCAAGAACACACTTAAATTTTCCAGACTTTAAGGTTACATTTGCTTAATTATTTTTGCTTTAAAAACAACATCATAAATAATTATTTAAATCCAGACCTTTTTTTTTTTTGTTACTGGCATGGTTCTTAGTGTTGGTGTTATGCATTATTTTCTGAGCTAAACCTAAATCGTGCTCTCAGGCTAGCGCATCTACACGAGGCTTAATGTTTTAGATTTCATGTTAGAACAAAGCTAAGCACATGGCCGGGAGAGGAAAAGTTTCCTAGTGGAGTAGCGCATTGTACATCTAGTCAAGCTGATGCAAGAATTCTGACAGTGTATATACAGTACTGTAGAGTTACGAGTCTTAGTGCGGCAGAAATTACAGGATGGGACAAAAATTTTAAGCTTTATACGCTTTATGTAGATGTGAACAAAGAAGAAAAAAAACAACAACTATAAAAAATAAAAAAAAAAGCCATTGCTATAATTTGAGGAAATGTATATATTGTAGAAGTGATGAGTAAAAAGTCAAAGATGGTGTGAGGAGTGAGAAATTTTAGTAAATCAATAGCTGAAGAGAATTTATTTTTCTCTTTAAATATAAAAACGTAAAACATAAAATCGTCAAATGTTACATAATGAGAAACGTTTGAATATTTGTTATGGTATATACATTTTTATACGATTACACACGCCTTCGATGTTTAGAATAGTTAAACTATGGAGATTAGTTTCCAGCGTTTTTATTCCAGCTCCGAGCTTCTTCTGTCTTTTCGCATCTGACACAAAACGTTTTGCAGAGCGTGCGTATCTGATTAGCGAGTGAATGATCGGACTACTGTAGTAGATTAGAATCAGCTGTAGCCAGTTAGTCACCTGCTTATAAAGATGACCAAATTTAACGCAAATTATTATAATTGACATTTTAACACCGTGCTCAATTTTTTTCCTTCTTATATCAGATTTCGGGTTTATTTGCGCATTCCTTTTTTTTTTTTTCTTTTTTTTTTTTAAGACACTTGAATACATTTCGATACAATTCAAATACATTCTAGTGGTTAAGTAAGTTATTAGACTTTCATTTTTTTTAAGCAAGGAGTTAAAATAAACCTCTGCTAAAACCTAAGCGGCGACACACATGCGTAAAAAGAAACACAAAGTATTACTAGATAAAAAAAATAATAAAATAAAAAGATTACTCAAAGCAAAATTGCAACATTCACAAGCAAGAGGTGAACACAAGATTAGATAAAATAAGAAAAAAAAATTTTTTTTTTACATTTTCATCAAAACAAGAAAAGAACCACATGCACGTGTGGCTAGTAATGCTAGGCGTTTCCTGTCTAGCTCTCGGACTTCTTTTTGTTTTTCTTCAGGAACGATGGCGTGCGGAATTTCTTCTTCTTTTTCGAAGGGGATTTGTTCGGGGACTCGTCGCTGCCCTGGTCGCCAGCGGCGTCGTCAGCGGCAACAGGCTCCTCCCCGTCTATTTGAGCTGGAGCGGGGTCTGGCTGAGAGGGGACGGGGTCTTCTACAGGGAGAGCGGCAACGTCGGCGGAGTCGGTGGCGCCGGTTTCCGAAGGCTCGTCGGGGGTCAAGTCGGGGAGGGTTTGTCTTAAAGTGGCGGCGTCGCTTTCGTCTTTAGGGCTCTGCTCCTGGTGCCGTTCTGCGAGAGATGGAAAAGTGGGAAAAGATATTAGGAAAAGGTTGATGATGCAGGTCGGTAAGGAAGAAGAGACTTGGAGAGCACACGGCACCACACACAATTCTCAGAAAGCCCTGGATTCTCAGAAACCCACCAGTATTATCTAAACGTGATCTAATTTTCAGTCAATAACGTCAAAAGCGTATACGAAATAGCTTGAGGAAAAAAGCAGGAACTCCTCTTATTGTTAAAATCGGTTACAATCAAAACTTAAAGCGGACCGTGAAAAGCTTAAAAAAGAGAAAAACTAACACCAAATACAAACTCCTGAGTTTCTGCTACCTGTCTGACCCTAAATTCTATTTTCTCAACATATATAACTTTTTTTCAGCCCACTTTGCACCTCTAAATTAATGCAAAGGTCTGGAAAAATATAAATGTAATTATGTAATGTATGTAAAAATATCCTAAACAACAACATCCTTCAAAGGGTTACGTTAAATCCATCATTAAAAAAATAATAATTAAAGAATTGTTGTACATTTACTACCCTGACCCCCAACACTCTTCCATCCAGAAAAGCTTATTTTTAAATATTTATTATTTAACCTCATACACTATCTCGCTTCAGACTTTGGCGCACTTAAACAGCAAACAGCTGTCGAACTCAACATTCCGGCACCTCAAATGCAAAAGCAGAACACGCTTCCACTAATAAAACATGACACCTTTCATCTATTAATACGGCTAAAAATCTTATCCAGGAACCTCGACCATTTCTGCTCAGCCAGAAAGAAAAAAAAGCATCATCATATTCACTACAACAGAGCACACGGAGTTAAAGGAAGAGCGAACACTGTGTACCTGGAGAGACGAAGATCTGGATCAGAAACGCCATTGAACGTCATACGTTACCTGTTCTGAAGAAGCTGGGTAATTTCATACAGCGCACAAGCACTTGTTTGTTAAGCTAACAAAACTGGGAAATAGAATAGTCTAGAAGCTTTGTTACTGGAATAACCTCAAACCCGCTCCGATCAGATCAGATTTCTTTTAAAAGCGCTCTTAAGGCGTAATCTGTCAGATGAAGATCACAAACACTCACTCGCGTCTCCATTTACACCACAGCACCCTCGGATTCTCAGATTGCTCAGAAGGTGTTGATTAATTTTCCCATAACAGCAGCTCTGACTGTAATTAAATCACAAACATTAATATGTCATCGTTCTCTATAGCTGCGGTTCGTTCAGGATGAAGTTTGGAAGGAGTCTCCAATGTCAGCGCTTTTCCCCCCCAAACCGTAAAATGACACGTTTAGATGAAAAGTGTTCGAGACAAACTGAGACTTTTGACTGTACAAAATAATAGTTATGAGAGCACAAACTGCATTTATTTCTCAATATAATACCCTGCAACGCTAATGCACTTACAGTATCCCTGCATCTCACTAGTGCCTGGACATCATCCATAGTATGACCGAGCCTTTCAGGTGACTCTGGCCTCTTAGGAACGCCTTTAATGGCCCCAACATGTGGAAATGGAGCAAAGTCAGGACTGCAAGTTAGCGACAAGTTATCCACAGACTTTCAATAAAACAGGCATTTCACTGAATGTTCAGGGAAACAACTGCAGTGAGCTCACAGATGTACGTTTTTGTCAAAACGTTCGCACAATTCAAATTCTACTGGGGCTAAGAGTCTTATGAAGTCCTCTGTAAACATTTTTTTTTCGTTCAAGATAAATTTCCTGGTTTGACTTGAACACCCCTTGTGCATTTGCTTATACCTTCTGTAAAGTAAGAGATAACACAAACTCACTTTTACCACACTAAACAACCTGTTAAAGCTGTTCATTAATAAATAAAAATGTATCCATTGTCAATCTGCGTTGGTATAAGATGGAATAAAAACCCCTCAGGACATGCTGTTATAGGTAAATAATCAACAACAGGGTGGTGTGATGTGGCTGTGTGTTTAACAGTACTGTCCTCATACCTTTTTACTTATCATTAAAATAATCCTACTAATGCTTCATTTCTCTAATTAAAAATCTACAGAAATATGATTTATCAGATAAAAGGAATACAGAATATATAGAATGCAGAAGGTCCGTACTGATATCTAGTATAAACATATATTTAAAAAAAAAAAAAAAGAGTGACTGAATGACAAGATTGAGAGAGTGAGTGAAAACTGACAGGAGCGAACCTTTGAGCCGATTCCAGTGAACAAAAAAAAATATATATGAAAGGAGGTCAAAGGCCAAACAGCGAGAAGATTAAGCGGAGTTAGTGCTGAGAGGAGACCAAACGAATGAGGTCATGCAAGGGGAAAAAAGGCTACAAACAAGCATGTAAGGTGATCGCAAAGTTGGAGTGGGACAGTACTTACTATGGCAACAGGTACTCTTTTGCATTTCCATCTCCTGATTGTAAGGCAGCCACGAAGAAGAAAAAAGCACAGTAGAAAAAAATGTCTATGCAGGTCAAATCACAGCCACCATGACAGAGAAAATCAAAAGAAAGACCAAAAAAAAAAGGAAACTAAACCACTAGGAGAAATTAAGAATGGATATACACCATTCTTGGAAAGACCCCCGAGAAATGAGAATGAAGAATAGATGAGAAAAGGTGGAATATTTAGAATGATTAAAATTGGGTTACACCTGAGGTTTATGTCATTCTCTTCAACTTGGAACGTCTCATAACCTCTCATAGCATTACTTTTTACTCTTATATTACTGTGCAGTAGATCTCTAGTATCACAAAGTATCGGTGTAATCCAAAGTAATAAAGATCAAGAGGTAGAACGAAAAATTATTTTTTTTAAAGAAAGCACCTAAAAAGCTAAGGCAAAGTTTGCAAGGTCAATTTCAACTGAGTTTATGAAAGCTCAAGTCATAACCAAAAAGAACTGAAAGTACCAATGGGGCGACCATTGATCCTCTTGATCTTTTATTACATACAAATTAAATTGTAGAAAAGAAATCGTTCATGATTGTTAAACATCACACTGAGACATAGGAACTCAAGCAGTCTTAGTATTATCCCCTGAGGCACACCGAAAATACACACGGAGTCCCATGCATAAGGAAGCATGACCACCTAGTTGAACGTACCTTCTTCTACTCTAATCGGGGTGCTTGGGGGGGTGCGGGTTGGGCTCTGACCTTTCCCCACCTCCTCCGGCTCCTGTGGTTGATCTAAAAAAAATTTATAATAAATAAATAAATACATTATGTAATATTGAGCTTACTAGATACGGACTTCAAAAAAGAAAAACACTCGCAGAAATGATATCCTAAATATCCTGTTTTTAGACATTCAGGGAAAATGACTGATTAAATCAATCAACAACCACTGATTAAAAGTCAATCATAGTCTTATCACAGCAAGGGAAGTACACGCATTAGAGACGATTGCTCATGCCACAAAACCGAACAGAATCACACACAGTTAAGACTCTCCCTTCACCTTATCCAAACAGATGGCTTCACTCAAAAGGCTCAGTTTATTAGTATCCGTGCCACACACAACCGCAAATCAGGAAGAAACTTGGGTCCCAGCTAAAGCAAGGATAAGCTGTCCATGAATTAATATTTGCATCACTTCCACCCTTAAAACCACACAAGGAATGAGGATTCATAGAAATCAAGAAAGAGTTAAGCCACACGGACTGGGTCTGTTTTACATTATTAGGTAAAACATGTTTTAATAAAGAAAAGAGTCAAAAAGATTAAGAGACAAAATGTGCACCAGGAGATGGGGGAGAGTGAAATGGTAAATTGGTTCTTGGGAAGGAGAATAAATAGCAAAGGGGATAAGATGATGTAGATAAGATGATGAGTGAATCAAAACATGGAAAAGGAGAAAGATAGATAAGAGATAGATAAGGAAGAAGGGTAAACTGATGACAGACAATAATAAAAAGTACATAGAAAGAAAGGACCTTTGAGAAATGGGTAAGAACACTTCAACAGATCGGTAAGGAGAAATGGCATATCGAGAGATGGGTAAGGGTGGGAACGGTTCAACCAAGAGCTGGGTAAGAACAAAACGTGCATCGAGAACTGGGTAAAGAGGAAGGGATACATCGAGAGACCGGTAGGAGGGGGCAGGGGTCTTTAAGAAATTAACAGATGGGTAAGGAGAAGGGGTACATTGAGGAATAGAATAAAAGATAAAAGTGTTGATGGCAAGATAGGGAGAAGGGGGGTCCATCAAGAGATCGGTAAGGAGATCAAGATGTAGGTAGATAAGGAGAAAGAAAACATTAGGAAATATAAAGAAAGGGTGTATCAAGAAATGGGGAAGGAGAAAAAGTTCATTGAAAAATAGATAGGGGGAGTAAGGGTACATCAAGAAATTGGTAGGAAAGGGTAAGGAGACGGGACATATTGGGTTTTGTGCAAAAATAAATGGTAAATAGGGAGCCGTGTAAGAAACAGACAAGAAAGAAGAATTTAAGGGTACATTTAAAGACAATCAAGAGACTGGTAAGGAGAAAGGGTGGGTCTGAAGCGAGACAAGATATAAGGGTCACTGAGAGGGATAGATCAGAAGCTCAAGACTTATGGTAAGGAGATTAATAAAGAACAAAAAGGTACATCAAAGAATGAGTAAGGAGACAAGGAGAACAGAGATTAAGGGTATATCAGGAGTTGCTGGACTGCACCACCAAAAGCAAAAAAGATTAGGATCCCACAATTCCAAGTCTACAAGAGGGCAGGATGTATGCCTGGCAGGGGCAAGCAGATGGCACACCAGGCTACCTTCAGCTTGGCGGTCTTGTTCAGGCTGATCGGGCTCAGATTTGTCTGTGGTGACACTGAGGGCTTTCAGAACAGCACTGTGAAACTCCTTGTGCGGTGACGCTAGAGGACCAGAAAGGCTGAGCCTTCCGGATGCCGCCTCAGGTTCTGTACTTCGGCCTGGGGCAGCAGAAGTAGTAGAAGGGGAGGAAGAAGAAGGAGCTGCCAAGAGCTGATTCTCTTCCAAATTGTGATTTGAGGAGGCAGGAGGAGCAGAGACTCCTCCTGAAATTGACACCAGTGAGCTGGCAGGTGCATCAACCTGTACTGGAAGCAACAAAAGGTTTGTTCTAAAGCTGTCTAAACTTCGAACAACTACAAACCCCGGGGAAAAATTAATTTGATAAAGCAACTGTGAAAAATGCTTACATCTACAGTATATGAGGTTTATCCATGTACACGTGGACAAAATTGTTGGTACCCTTCGGTCAATGAAAGAAAAACTCACAATGGTCACATAAATAACTTTAATCTGGCAAAAGTAATAATAAAAAAAAATTCTATGAATGTTAAACAATGAAAGTCAGCCATTGCTTTTCAACCATGCTTCAACAGAATTATTTTAAAAAATAAACTCATGGAACAGGCCTGGACAAAAATGATGGTACCCCTAGAAAATACTGAAAATAATGTGACCAAAGGGACATGTTAATTCAAGGTGTGTCCACTAATTAGCATCACAGGTGTCTACAATCTTGTAATCAGTCAGTGGGCCTATATATAGGGCTCCAGGTAGTCACTGTGTTGTTTGGTGACATGGTATGTACCACACTCAACATGGACCAGAGGAAGCGAAGGAAAGAGTTGTCTCAGGAGATTCGAAAGAAAATTATAGACAAGCATGTTAAAGGTAAAGGCTATAAGACCATTTCCAAGCAGCTAGATGTTCATGTGACTACAGTTGCACATATTATTCAGAAATTTAAGATCCATGGGACTGTAGCCAACCTCCCTGGACCTGGCCACAGGAGGAAAATTGATGACAAATCAAAGAGACGGATAATCCGAATGGTAACAAAAGAGCCCAGAAAGACTTCTAAAGAGATCCAAGGTGAACTTCATGCTCAAGGAACATCAGTGTCAGATCGCACCATCCGTCGTTGTTTCAGCAAAAGTGGACTACATGGGAGACGACCAAGGAGGACACCATTGTTGAAAACAAATCAGAAAAAAGCCAGACTGGAATATGCCAAACTACATGTTGACAAGCCACAAAGCTTCTGGGAGAATGTCCTATGGACAGATGAGACAAAAATGGAACTTTTTGCCAAGGCACATCAGCTCTATGTTCACAGATGGAAAAATGAAGCACATCAAGAAAAAAACACTGTCCCTACTGTGAAACTTGGAGGAGGCTCTGTTATGTTCTGGGGCTGCTTTGTTGCAATGAAAAATTTCATTGACCGAAGGGTACCAACAGTTTTGTCCACGTGTGTATAACAGGATGGAGGGGAAAAACTGACCTACATATAACGTATCCAAATGTACATCAATATTTATGAAGCAAATAAAAATAATGCTAAAAATGCAGAGAAGTTCTTACCTTCTTGTCCTTTCTGTTTGAGCTCGACTTCCCTGCGGTACTCCTCCAGCTCCTGGTCGGTGAGTTTATTGAATGGATTTGGTCCAGTCTTGGTAACGATCACGCGAGGTTGGTACTCTTTCTCTATAATAGCTTTAGATGCTGTCACTAGCTCCCCCTGAAGGTTAAACGCAACACATACAGGTAACACACATTGATTAAAAAGTACATATCATCATATAATCATATCATATATCAATTATCCAAAAAAAAAAAAAAAAAAAAAAACGAGCACCTTTCATTCTCAGACGTTAAGTTATAATCCGTAATTACAACTGTAAATGCAGCACTACTAGAGTCCTGGATGTTGTGCTAACAAGACACTTACAATACAGGATGAAATGTTGTGTATGGTTTTATGGCGTCACAGATGGAGTGGTTGTTATTCGGCAGGATGTACCTTTCTAACAGACCTAGCGGGACTATAGCTGTCTGAGAGGTCAAGGCCATCGATACACTCCAAACAGTCAGACAGAGGGGCATCCTGCAATAGTAGACCTTATGAGCAGTGCATAACCCATCACCGTTAATTCACTCTCTCTCTCTCACACACACACACACACACACACACACACACACACACACACACACACACACACACACACACACACACACACACACACACACAAATATGCACAAAATTACACTCAATACAAACAGACAGATGCTTTGAAAAACACCTACAATACAGACTAGGTCTAGGACTGGACAATACATTAATATGAGGTAGCGATATTGCGAAAATATTATAGATATTACATTGATATATAATGTGATAAATACACTTGAAAATGTTTATATTTCAAAAATGTTCTTTGTTTTCTACATTATTTTCCATACACGTGTTATTTTAAATCACTTAAGTTACTAAATATAATTGGTACGTGTTATAAATACCAAAAAACCTTAACATACATCATATATTTAACCAATAAAAAATTAAAGATAAGGAAAGATAAGAAATACGTGTGTGGATTTTTTTTTTTGTCCTTATCGAAGCTTATATTCTGAAAAATGTACCATGAGAGACTTAACTAACGCACGCGCACACACACACACACTTGAACGCACAAAATGCACACACTCCACAAACATGCACTGAGCATTTCGTAAAAAAAAGCACATGGGAGACACTCAAGCCAAATGGTTCAAGGTCATGCACTGCAACATCAGAAAACAAAATGCGCTAGTCAAACCACACACAACATTTTCACCAGTGGGTTTAAGGTTTGTGAAAACATTAAGAATAATCTTCTGATTGTGTGCTAACATTTCAGTTCGTCCCTATACAGTAAAGTTTTATAGGTATATTTTTTTTTGCTTACGCTTAAGTAAACAGCAGGAGGTTTCACAATTTTAAAAAGAGTTTTTGCCTTTAGCTAATCAAAGACATATACAACCTAAATAATAATAATGAAAAGACGTTACTCCTTAACACAGGATTTTAGTAATGTGGTTAGTTACTGTGTAATTAATTCTCAACTAATAATAAAATAATAAGAATTTTCAAAATCATCTAATCTAATATGTTAGGAAAAAAATAGTTTATGTATGCAAATGTGGCCTAATATTTAACACCATAAAATAAGCAAACAAAATTTAATGTTACATAACATTTAACACAACATAAAATAACAATGTAATGGCAGGACAGATAACTAATAAACTTATTTACACACATTTTATTTTTTTTAAAAGAGCCTAATGTATTCTAAGCATTTCACTGCATATCGTACTGTGTATGTGACAAATAAAATTAGAATTTAGTATAATGTGAAATACTGTAGCATGAAGTGTCGTTACGGTGCGTCACTTAACCGGACCAACAACAATTCATTAATAACGCAACTAAAAATATCAGAATGTTGGGGAATATTAACTAGTGTAACAATATGAGGTAACATAAAACGTATCACAAAGCAAAACAATTTAAACTAATAATATTAATAAAGTTAAACCTAACTTAAAATAACTAAATGTAACTAAAAATATCGTAACTTAACGATATTGCATAAGATAACGTTACTGCAAAATAACATTTGGTCATGCAACAAAACATGATGCAACTTAAAGTAACATGACAATGCAACGCAAAGTAACTACGTAGTGCAACTTAAAGTAACAACACAATGTACAATGACATACATGATAAAATAAAAGAAACAACAGGGAAAGAAAAAATGTATACAAATATACAAATTTAATTTGAACTAATATGGCTGCTACAGGCATGTGCTTGTGCTTTATGATGGTTTCCAATGTTATTTCTGGTATTTATTTTAACATCTTTGCACTTAGAAAAGCCTTATAAAAGTCTAAGTTTTAAACTTAAATTTTTTTTATTTTAACTGGAGAAAAACATTTGCTTCAATAAGGTACTTTTGTTAAACTGTGACACATCCATGATTAACATATTAAACCAAAACTAGTTTTGCCATTCTATAACAAGACCACCATTTAGTAGGTTAACACAACTATAACTTTCTTCTGACTAGCAAATAGCAGGCGTTAAAAGTAGCAATCATGTGAGACATGCAAACTTAGATTGCATGTTGTATGAAAACAAAGAGGCGTCTAATAAATAATTAATAGTTAATAATAAATTAATTAATTTAAAAAAGGTTTTTAAAAAATGGCACTGCAAACTAATCAAAGGCGAATGAGGACCACCCCAGGGCAGAAGAGTGGGAGCATGTACACACGGTTAGCGCAAATGCACACAGTACTTACGTGCCAGATCGTCGCTCTCTGTAGTCAAAGAACAACGCTTCAGTTACACAGTGAATAATAATGAAGGTGTAGAATTGGGAATAGGGGAAACATTGTGTGTACATAACCACACAATAAATAAGCACATATATGGACAAATTTCTGTCTCTAATCTTGTGAGGACCTTACATTTTCATAAGGACCAGCCAAATGTTGCCAAAAGGATCAACACGTTGATCTTTCATATTTAGTAGCATGTATAGAAACCTCAGAATGCTCATCTTTTTTAGAGGTTCATATGGCTGGACCTCACAGAAATGTAAGGTCATCACAAAGTTGGAAAGAAAATAAAATGTGAGTGTGTGTGTTGCTATATGCCTGTAGATGGAAATCTAAGACAGTGTTAAATTTATGGCTATTTTCCTGGTCCGCATATGGATAAAGCAGAAAAGTGTGTGTGTGTGTGTGTTTCTATACTAGTAAATAATAATATTTCAGTGTTGCTCTTTTGGTGACATTTTCTGGTCCTGGGAAGGATGGAGCAGAAAATTGTGTGTGTGTTTCTATCCTCGTATATAAGAATATCTGACTGTTCTAACGTTTTGGGGACATTTAGCTGGTCCTCATGCATATGTAATGTCCTCACAAACATAGAAAAAAAAGTGTGTGTGTGCGTGTGCGAGTGTGTGGATGCATGAGTGAGAGAGCGAAATAAAGAAAGAGTGTGAGTGTGCGTCACTGGCATAGCGAGTAGGAATATCAGACAGGGTTCATATTATGGGGACATTTGGTTGGTCCTTAAGGAAATGTAAGGTCCCCACAAGGATATTGAGAGGTGTGTGTGTGTTCAAGGTTTAGTGGTCAGGAATATTTAACAGTGTTGTTCTTTTGTGGACATTTGTCTGGTACTCAGAAGAATAGAGCAGAAAAGTGTGTGTTTCTCTATACTAGTGTATAAGAATATCTGACTGTTTTGACGTTTTGGAGACATTTGGTTGGTCCTCATGGATATGTAATGTCAAGGATAGAGAGAAAAGTGTGTGTATATGCGTACGAGTATGTGCGTTTTTAGGCTTAGTGAGTAAGAATATCAGACAGGGTTGATCTTATGGGGACGCTTGGTTGGTCCTCAAGGAAATCCTCACAAGGATATTGAGGTGTGTGTGCGTGTGTGTATGCAGACCTGTACAAAGGAACGTTCTACCACGGCTCCCGTGAGCAACTGAGACTGAGGTCCTGCTGTCTTGATGTCCTGCAGGTTCTGCTCACGAATCTGTGGCAAATCATAATCACTCAGCATTTTTAATTTTTACACAAATATAGATATATACACACACACACATATCTATATATCTATATATATATATATATATATATATATATATATATATATATATATATATCTTATAAACAATAACATTTTACTTTTAGCAAATGACAAACAAAAATCCTGGAGCTTTGAAAACTACATTTTAAACACCAATTTACTTAAACAACTTAAACAGACTACAAGATGCCACATTAAATTAAACTCCACACAGTGAGCCTTGTTCAGACCTTGTTGCGCATCTCCTGGACCTCTTTAGGATTGGTGTTGAGAGGAACGAACTGATTGGCCACAGCAGCCTGTCGAATGCTCTCCTCCTTCGTCCACTGCAACCATCAAAGTAAAGGTTCAAACATACGGCAAAGAAAACAACTCGTGGAACACGACTAAAGAAAAAAAAAAACACAAAGTAATATCCATGTATATACACACACAAGCTTAACAGAATATGTCATGCTTTTAAAATTGGAAGAAAAGAAACTCAATAAAATCAATTGGCGACTGCAGGAATACTCAGAAAAGCAGTGAACCAATGATGATGGTTAGATTTTTTGGAGGATTAAAATTTTTAGTTGAACTCAGAAATCTAACCGATATAATTTAATGTTAAGATTTAACAACGAATAGGAAATTAGGCATTTAATACCGCAAACTTGTAAAATTTAAACAGGACTTTATTTTAACAATTAACTATTAAATAATTAACTGTTTTAATTCCAACCTCATGCCAAAATAAGTACACGTTCAATTCAAGTTAAGATTTTCTCATTACGTTTCAGCAGTATTAGCACCAAAGGCAAAAGATTCACCAATTGCAATATAGGGGCTACACAATTTAATTTAGAATAAATAAAAACAAATGAATGAATTACATTGAAATTATTTCGACACAATGATTTTTTTTTATCAACTTTATATTATTACAAAAAGTTACTGACAAACGGTACATAAATTTTACATTACAGTATATGTATATTACCTGTTATACCTCAATGTTCCTCTATAATCCTACAGGTGGCACGCTCTGAACTATTCACATGTTGGCAGGAAAATTAGTTGCAAAGTTTGTTTAGAATTATAACAGAAGCCAAAAAAAAAAAAAAAAAACTTATATTGATTTTATAAAAGTCATACCAATATTTATAAAATTGCAGTACAAATCAAATCGGTTTTAGAAAGTTTTAGGTTAATATTGTATCGGCGATTTCCATCCCTTAAATATACATAAAACTGCTGCATCCTACATGTAACTAATTGCACTAATTTCTAAGATCTCAATTAGCCAGTCTTTTTTTTTTTTTAACCAGGAAATGGGAATAAACAATAAAAAAAATGATCCAACATTAAACTATTAGACTAAAAGTCAGAAAAGTTATAAAAAGTTGTCCCTGAGATTTTTCATTACGGACACAGAACAAAAGCACTAATGAGTCATTTTAGGACCTAACAACTAAAACATCTGAAATTTCGTCACATTCGTCGTCCTTCCCATCATCATTGATACTCGTGCTGCTGGATTTATCTTAAGGAAAGAAAACTCCTAAAGGAAAGGAAATGAAGTACAGAAGAGAAGGAAGAAGAGAGACAGGCGGCAGTAGAGTATGAGAGGTTGCGAGGAGCAGCAGGTGTGTTTGGGGTTGAAAAGTGACGCAGAAGCGCGGGTCTGTGTGTGTGTTTTTAAGCAGCAACTGTGAGGCAACTGTAGGCAGTGAGTGTTTTCTTAAGGTGAACATTCACATCCCTTACACACACAGACTTGGACACACAAACACACACGTACAAACAAAAAATGTATACAGACTGTCACATGCGTGTGCACAGACAGATACACAGACTCGGACTCTCTCTCTCTCTCACACACACACACACACACACACACACACACACACACACACACACACAGTAGGGATGGAGTAACGCCCAGCAATGTACAACTTAACTCACCTTAATCAAATATTTGTAGTTTAACACGTCTAAGATTATGCAAGTCTAAGTAATATGCACATTAAGCTATCAACTCCATTTTAAATAATTAGCACTCAACTTACACACGCACGCACTACTGTAATTATTCAGTCTCAAAACCTTGTAATAATCCTGATTAAGACCGGTAAAGCATCATGAGAACCCAAAGAAACCAAGCTTTGCTTTTCCTTGACATGTTTGAGATCTTGAGATAATAAAAGTTGACTGGTGAAGGAGCTGTTGCACCCAACATGTTGAGAATATATTTTTCTTTACGTAAAACTACGCAAAGTTGATTTTCTTATAAATCAACTTTTTTTCATGCTTGAGCCTGTGTTTAAGAGCAGGACGGCCCCGTGATTGGCCACGATGGTACTGTAAAAAGGTCACTAACAAATATAGGTTTTAAATTTTGTAATTTGGTTTCATCATTACCATAAATGACCATATATTAATCATTTAGTTTTAAAAACAGTAATCAAAACTAATGAAGCAAAGGCATGGGACTGAATTGTGTGGGATTAGGCATTGAGATTACTCAACATTAAAATATAGACGGAAATATTTCACATTTGTCTTGTCTGTTAGAATTGGGTGGGCCGTGACCTTCTTGAGTTTGGAAATGATGCTTTAATCTGTATTTTTTGTAATAATTTATCTTAGAAAAATGCACCTAAACGTGAAACCACAAAATAACGAAATATATGCTTTCTAGATATAAAGACCAAGGAGCTACCAGAAAAATGGCCTGGAAACGTCCCTAAAACTATCCTCATTATAAATGACATATTTTATGATCAGATGGATGAGAAAAATGTCATTTCTATATGCAATTATATAGGATTTGCTCCAATCAGCATCCAGTTCTCATTTAGGATACAATTTTACTGTTTAGAGGAACTTTAAGACCCAAAGATGTTAAGTAATTGAAATGAAATATCAAACAAATAAATCAGATTAAAATAAGTTTTACTTTTCAGTTTTTTAATATGGTTTGAAATTTCCCTAAAATATTCCCAATTATGTTTTTAAATTTAAAAAGTGACCAAAACCAATAAATCAAAGTTACATGATTTGAACAATTCTTTATTTATCCTAGTCTTGTGGGTCGGGTGGGATGCAGAAGATTTTCACATTTCACTTGTTATTCGGGAACATCTGCCTTACCTAGACTGATGGTAGGAAATGGAAGTTTGGCAGAATGTTAGCTTAAATTTTATTATCTCAAGATAGCAGTAAAATACAATGAATATTAAAAGCTATTTCAGTTTAATATAGAGAAAAAAAGTTTTATAACGGCAGTCTGGTCTCTCTGGATCCTCAGTGTAATGACCAGCAAATGCATGTTGCTTTAAGCTTAAGGTGGTTTAGTGATTTCATTCCTTTTTTTTTGTTTTTTTTTAAACAAATCTATAATTCGTTAAGGAAAAGCAGTCAACGTTAGCCTCAGGCTTGGATAAGTAGCATGATGAGTAGCTCATGACGTATGACTTTTTTTTTTTTAGCTCGTTGAGAACCGGATGTCCAAATGGGCGTCGGGTGGGGGGCGGGGGGGGGAACAAGGGAGGACACATGGGATGAACATGTAAATATGAAATACTCACTGATCACGAATAGAGCCTCACAACACAACACTCGCACTCCCCCAACTAGAGATAATCGTTTGGAGAGTTAAGATCTTTCACAACTTTTCTTTCTTTTTTTTTCTTCTTTTAGGATTTTTTTCTTTTTTTAAAAAAGACAACACGCTCTCATGCTTGGGAACAGATACGGGAATCAATTTGTCATCAGGTCGTAAGTCAGGAAAGACAAACGGCAATAATAATAATTTTTTTTTTTAAAAAGAAAAAAAAAAAAAACAGGAAAGCTGAAAATCAAATCAGAAGCCAACTCAAAAGCAAAGAGAAGACACGGAGTCATCAAAAGGCAAGCGATGACCCGGATTCCACAGCACAAAGCAGCACTTTTTTAAGCCTTTAATCCCTCACGTCTGGTGCGGATTTCCAAAACGCGGTAAACAGCTAGAAAAGACTAGAATCAGGTCTTTAGTTGTTGATGTATACGGGGACATTAAAAACATCATTATTAACACCTGTGATTAATCTTGTATTAGATTTTAACTTCATAGTTAATCATATGGCCAAGTTTGATCCTAATGGCTTTCCATAATTGCAGCACTGTTAATATGATGACTGAGGAAACATCACCAGGTGTGCTGAACGGCAAGTCTCGTTGGATTAAACAAAAGTTTTGTGCTCAAGCTACCTTCAAGGAGAACTCATTTACAGGAATACATGACCTGTATGACCCTGTGCTGTGAACGTGGGTCAGTTGGCAGAAGCCAAATACTTTTATTGCACTTACTGGAAATCACTAGACATGAGAAAGAAACAATAACTAACTCGGTTTAACGGCACATCTAATCAATGATAAATGCCAATTGCATTTGTTCACTCAGAGAATTTTTTCCTGAAAGGAGATAGCAGACATGCTCACCACAGATCACACAGATTTTAATTTATTAGTTGTTGTTTTTTTAATGTTAATGTTTGAAATATTATAAAACTGCATACTGTTTCCTCTAACCAGTTTTTCATAAAAATTCTTTATATCTCTATATAAAATATAAACCAAAAAAAAAAGCTATCCTTACGAGGTCTTTCTATTCCAAGGCTATATATATATATATAAATTGTGATTAATCGTGATCAATCACTGGCTGTAACTGTGATTAACTAGATAATTTTTTTCTATCAATTTACAGCACTAATTAGATATTTTTTCATTTTGAAACCATGTAGCTATAAATGGATAAAAGTTCACTAACTCATTCTTTAATTATTAATTACTCTCCTGTAACAGTTCGCCATTCGCTCATGTATAAAAAGAATAAAACGCTCCAGGATGCATTTTTTAAAATATATTATTTAAATATAATGATCAACTTCCAGAAGGTAAGAGTGACTCCTTTTTGAATCATTGATTATTTTCCAATTCCAGAACGCCCTGAAGATCTATTCTATTTCTTTCTTTTGTGCACTGTAGCACCTCACAAAGCCACATTCCCACTGCGTAAAAAAGCAGAAAAGCAGAAAAAACTGCTTCACCAAACTAAAACGCAAAAAACTAAAGCACCAACGAAAAAACAAGAAAACAGGAAAGCAGAACGAACAAAGCACAAAGAGAAAAAACAACAACAATAATACAACAACCAGCCACACCCACTACAGGCGCATGCCACACCCTCCTGGTAATCCAGGAGACTATCCACGATGCATCTGTTCGATCATTCATGCAACACACAGCATGCACTGGGCAGCTAGAGAGCACCCTGACACACCCAACACCTCAAACCCCATAAGCACGGAGACTCGACAGGACATGTTAAGATGAAAGGAAGCAAAAATACTACAGAGAGAGATATGTGTATATATATATATATAAGAGGAGGAGGAACAGGAGAAATAACGAACAGGTACAAAGTCTGTTGTCGGGGTGCTAGCCAGCTGACCATCGTTCAGTAGCAGTACGGTTCTAAACTATGAACAATAAGGTAGGCACAGACCAAGCAGTTGGTTATACAGCTTGGCACGCAGACACCGGACGAGAGAGACTGCAGCAAGGGTTTGACGTGATCGTGTGTAATGTTCGTCCACACCTTAGTCTTCGCCTTGGGGCTGCCGCCGCCCTCCTGCCCCTCATCGGGGGTTTCATCCGGCCGGCCGGTGTTCAACCAGCGCGTCTTGTCGCGCTGCCCCCGCTGGAAGCTGTGCTTCAGCGGAGAGCGAGCGCCCGAGTCGCTGTCCTCGGCGTACGAGTAGCCCGTGGCGGACGGCGGGATCTCGACGTCGCTGTACTTTTTAGCTTTATCACGCAGAGCCGGGCAGCGGTACGGGTAGCCGGTCCTGTAGCCCTGGAAACGGAGAGAGGCATGTTTGTTACCTTTAGTATGGAGCACAAAGCAAACACTCCTTAGAGCTAAAGTAGACCAAAGTTTTTACCAAATTATCCAGCATCCGCATGAGGGCTTCGAACTCCTGCTCCCCGACCTGCCACTTGGGATGAGGGCTCGTCCCATCACCAACGGGCTCTGGGTGACGAGGACGCACTTTGTACTTCCCTGGGTCCAACATGACCAGGTTATCAGGGCCACCGGAACTGGCCAGGGTACGAACCTACAAATCGACAAGCGTACACAGAAAAGAAACATGCAGTGCTGTAATGTAGGAAGGAGTTGGCTTCTGCAATACTAGCTGATTTTTCTAGCATAGATCTTCCTCAAAAAAATTTTATGGCTACCAGAGATCTTCAACCATGAGAGCCTGGATGTGCTGTAGTGTAAAGCATGGATCTTCTGCAAGGCCACCATAGATCTTCATTCATGCTAGTCTGGATCTACTGCAATACTACTATAGATCATCTCCTATGCCAGCCTGGATCTTCTGAAAGGTGACCATAGAGCTTCTCCTATGCCAGCATGCATATCCTGTAAGAACAGCAAGTGTCTTCTGCCAAGCTAGTCTGGATCTTCTACAAGGCTACCACACAGAACCTCTGCCTTTCTAGCCTTAATCTTCTGCACTGCTAGCCTGGACCTTCTGCCATTTTAGCCTGGATCTTCTGCAAGGCAACCATAGAGATCCACCGCCCTTCAAGTCTTGATCTTCTGCACTGCTAGCCTGGATCTTCTGCAAGACTACCACAGATCATCTGCCATTTTAGCCTCGATTTTGTGCCATGCCATACATCTTCTGCACCATGGAAAACCATGGATCTTTTGCACTGCAAGTCCGGATCTACTTGAGTGCTCATAGAACTTGCATGGATATTCTGCAGCTTCTGCCATGCTAGCATGGACACTCTTAAACACCACAATAGATCTTCTGCTGGTCCATCCTTGATCTTCAGCCATGCTAGCCTGGATTTCCTGCAGTGCTAGTCTAAAACTTCTGCCACACTACAACAGGATATCTGACCTACTACCATGAAGCTTCTGCCTTCTTGGCAATGATCTTCTCCCAAGCCAGCTAGGAACTGCCATACAACCAACGATCTTCTGAGATGCTAACATGGATCTTCTTCAATGCAATCCTAGAACAACTAACACACAAAAAAAGAAGAAAAAAAACAAAAAGATGGTCAGTGCTACCTGAATCTCGCAGGCTGTGACCAGGTTGTGAATGTAGTAAAAAGCCTCTTCTACAGTTTCCCCCACCGACACCAGCCCATGGTTCCTCAGAATCAGCACCTGAACAACACACACACAGAGACACAAGCTGTACCACAGGACCCGTTCTATAATCGCTGATGCAGGAGGTCGGGTCACGGTACCTTGCTCTTGGGGCCGAGGTTCTTCTGTATAAGGATCTTCTCCTCGTCGTCCACCAGGATGCCGTGGTAGTCGTGGTAAGTCACCTCGCCCAGAGACAGAGCCTCGGGAGAAATGGGCAGGAGGCCACACTTCATAGCCGAAACCTTGATGAGAACATACAGGAAGTGATTTTAAAACGAATAAAGACGAATGAAACTGCTACTGAGATTCAAAAGCTCAAGCTCAAGAGATGTGCGTGTGTGTTACCGCTGCGCCAGCAGGGGTGTGGATGTGCACGATGCACTTGATGTCAGGTCGCGCTGCGTATATGGCGGAGTGCAGGGTGAACCCCGCCTGATTCACGCCCAGGTTAGTGCTGCCTCGGTCCACGATCTCGCCCTGCAGGTTGATCTTCACCTGCAAACACGCAGGACAACACAGAAAGTCAGATTTCACAAGAAAACAACCAGTGACTCAACTACAGTGACTTATTTTTAACTCTAAAAAAAAGTTCTTATTTCTTGATGATTATATTATTATTATTATTATTATTATTAATGAATAATTTTCCAAGAAAAACAGTTTGTACTGTTTTTATACTGTATGTATAGGAGTCAAAGAAGTCAAACGAATAATAATAATAATAGGAATAATAATAATATCATCAAGAAATATAATAGGACAAAAATAAAAAAAAATTAATTTAAGGTAAAAAAAAAAAAGTTTCAAGTGTTTCCACTAGAGGGCAGCAGTTAGTAAAGGAAAATCCACACACAAATCCTAAATCCCAAATCCAACTTGGGTCTTTACTACGTAGACCAGTTTTTGTTTTCTTCCTAGATCCATTTTAGACAGGGAAGAAAAAAAATCTGTGGAAATCCTCATCATTTCTCTTGCAAAATGAAATTAAATACTCATTTCACTGAGACAAATGATAAAACTAAACTGGCAATAAACAGGCATAACTACTTAGAGAGCGTAGTGTAATCATTGACAGTGTTGAGACAACGACCCTTTACTGGTTACTCTCACCACCAGAAAGCCGATCATTGTCAAAAATCACTTATGTTCTCTCAATTATGTTACAGCAGCTATAAAAAAAAAGTTGTTACCTCACCAGTCTCAGAACTGTTAAACAGAACTGTTACAAAGCGCTGACACTGGAGACTCCCCTTCCATAAAAGAAATGTCACGGTATAGCCAACGTCAATTTTATTACCTGGAGCTGAGAATCCGAAATAAGTGGTTGAGGGCATTGAGTAAGCATTTTTACTGTCAAAAAAATTCTTACAGTTTTTGAAAGTTTAAAAAACGATCAAAAGTACTGAATAAGCTCTGAAATCATCTTTTTTCCTGGCAATCTCCTGCAACACACTCTTGTCCAGTAGGTGGTGGTATTACACCGACGACACATAGCTTCAAAAAGAAGAAAACGAACGAGAGTACAAAAACGAGAGTATTTATAAAAGTGGTTTGTATTTTATGCCAAGTTGTAAGTGTCGATCTTTTCGACCATTTAACATTAATTAAAAAAAATTAAATTAAATTAATCTAAAACTGATCCATCAATTTAGTGAACTGAAATAATCTACAAAATATGGACTAAATTGCATAATCACACCTCTCTCATCAACAACATGCCCCTTTTTAGCCCAGTTTCTCTAACGTGCCTGTCATACAAGTGCCAGTGAAGGACCGGTTACTATAGCGACCGTAGCCTGTCAGGACGAGAGTGTTCCTGTTATCAGCGACGATGTATATGCCGCCTTCTACACACTCATCGTCTGAGATAAGCAGCAGGAAGCCTGGCAGGGCGAAGTCTTTTACATTACAACCACAAGGTCTGATGAAACACTATCGTTAAATCATCTTTAGATTAATGTTTCCTCACCGCAATCATTTTAGATGTGCAGATCATGAGAGGATGTCTTTCAGTAACTCAAATACAAAACTTCTCAATAAAACTCAGTGAGACAGATTAAGATATTTTCTCCTTCCACAATGACTCAGCAAAAAAAAAGAAAAAGAAAAGAAAACAACATTTGCATAGACACAAAAAATGACAAAATCAAAAATACTAAAATTCCTTTCGGTTAACAAAAAATGACGTTAAAGATGTGTTCAGTTTATATTTAATCTCAAAGAATCACAATGTCTGATAATTTTGATCACTAAACGATTAGACACCGTTTAAGTTATTTATTTACTGCGGGAAAAAAAAATGATTTGTACGTCATGAAAATCCACTTGAAAAATACAATGTGTCGTTCAAGTCAAACCGGGACTTGTGATTGACTTTCTGCCGAGTGACAGGAAAGCACACAGGAACAGTGCAAATGTTTTAAATGTGAACGACCATCCCGATGGAAGTGGCTCGAAGCACACTGCAGTCTTTCCAGTAGGGCTGGGCGATAAAATGATAACGATATGTATCGCGACAGGCACGTGATCTATATCACAAAAAAATAAAACGTGTGATAAAACGTTAGATATGTTTTATTCTTTGTCGGAAGAAAACAGAGGTTGCATTAACAAAGGCACTTGCTCTCTGGTAACCTAGGAACGTAGGGAGTGATACGCTAACAGCCAATCATTTAATAGTATCACATTTGGTTGCGCCATATCGTTGTCTCGTGCTGGTCTGCTGGAGTCCTCTTTCAGCAGAAAATGAGTGCACAGCGAACGGGGAAATTGTAAATAAAAGAGGAAAAGTCAGCTCGTCAGTATGGCAGTTTTTTTTATATTATACTGTAAGTCTGACCGGAGTCAGACAAATGTCGTCTGCAAGACTGTCGTCCCCGCCAAGACTGGGAATACAACAAACTTAAAAAACAAACCACCTTATACCCCTATCTCACCTACGCCATTTTGCACGGTGGCCATAAGTATGGTTCATCATGATTCACCGCGAGTTTTGGCGCTGTGATTACGTTTCCATCTTTCCGCGCAAAAAATTAAACATGTTTAATGTTTTGGTGGTCCTTGTGGATGCTTGCAGAACTTCGTGGACCGTCAGCAGGCACTCGCGGCGGCTCACGGTGCCTAACACCGCATCCCAACGCGAGTCAAACCGAATAGGTGAGATAGGGGTATTAGCCGTGCTCACCCGTTGGAGCACAGCCATATTCAACCAACAACATCTGTAGCTGCAACACCGCATAAGCAGCAGACCACCATGGGGAGGTACTCTGCATCAGTGCCTCATGACAAAGAATCTAAATGGTACAAAGATATAACGGAGGCAGTGGCATATCATATAGCCAAAGACATGCTTCCGCTTAGCACTGTCGAGACGCCAGGTTATAAAACGCTTATACTAAACTTGCACTAAATTCTCACATTTCTCTGTTTATATTTAACACTTTACACCATTTTATTTCACTTTATTAAGCAGTTCCTACATTTTCTTTCACTGTGCACCTTAAATGTTAAGAGATAATTGTTAAGTGTTCATTGTTACCTTAGACTCATGTTTACATTTTAATTATTTAAGTTTTCCGACTGTTGACATTTCTGTCTTAATAACTGAGGGGATTATGATCAGAGGAAGGTTAAGTTTAAAATAAAAATATTTAAATGTAATATATTTTTCTCCTGGTTCTTATTTTAAATGGGTCATAAAAAATAATTATCGCTATCGACCGATATATTGATCGATATCGACACGTCTTGTCCGTGTGACCTGAACACACAAATATTCACCAACACAACTTGCACGTTACAAGAACTCGGCTGAAAGTTATTGCTACATCCCCAGTACAGTCCTGACCTCACTGCAAGACATTTCCACATGTTTGGAAATGTCCTTAAAGGAGTTCCCAGGACTTTTTAGACAGAGGACCTTTAATTTCGATCGTAGGGTTAGGGTTAGTGAGACGCATTAGGGATTATATAAAGAACTAAATGGAATTTTTACTCTCGGAACTGTACAATAAAAAGCTTTGACTTGAACACCCATCACAGATCTGGAATATGGGTACACTTGTGTCAATCATTGAGAGTTTTGAAGAATCAAATAGAATGTGATGGTTTAAAAAAGTTCTACACATTTCCTGCACTTAGTTTCCTGATGGACGAGCAGCCTTAGAGCACTTAGTACTTTTACCAAACTTTAAATTATCTTATATTATATTAAGCATCTTTAACTTTACTAAATGTAAATGTAGCAAGTTAGAAAAATTATCTACCAATTGAACATGACTATTGAATTGATATTTAAAACGACTGCCTGCTAACATTACAGCTATCGGGTGCACTGTGAGACGATCGATTCAATTCCGGCATTGGAGTCGATTCGGAGTCGAATTCTTTTCCGCCGCGTCTCGACTTGAACACTGTCTACGGAACAGTCGGCTCTCAGAGTGATCGTTACGCTCTCACCTGTAGATCTGAAGAACCTCGGTTCTGGTCACCCGAAGTAAAAATAACACAAACAGGCCACAGAATAAAATGTGTGAGTGAATCAAATCAGGTAAAAAAAAAAAAAAATTTTAAAAAAAAAGGTGGGGGGGGGTGGCTTTACCAGGCTGGAGGCGGTGACTTCACTGTAGAGCAATCCAAATGGGACGATCAGGAAGCGCTCCTGTTCAGAGTTCAGTCTGACCTGAGGATACACACGCACAGTCTTATTAACTCCGCATACTCTCATATTTTAAAGCAGGTTTAATCCAGTTGACTTGTGATCAGTTAAGGATGCTCATGTTTGACCAGACAACAACACGTGTGTGTATATGTGTACGTGTGCGTATGTGGGTGTTTACGTCACACACTCACAGTTAAGTGATTGTAGATAAGCTGGGACCAACCGAACAGGTCCGCCAGACGGTAAAAGGCAGCGAGCTTACAGCGCAGCAGCTTCTCTCCTTTCTCATAGGCGATGGAGTCTGAGCCTCGGAGATCGTTCACGGGCGTCACCATACCCAGACCTGCGCGCACACACACACACACACACAGTATATGCATCTATTAGTATGAATTTAGCATGTTGTTCTGTGCTTTAAAGGGATCAACAGCTGTACAAACAGGTGCAGAAACAGGTTTTTCTCTCTGGCTCTGGACAAAGAGGTCAAAGGTCACGGTTAAAGCTGAGAATGTAGAGAGGTCAAAAGACAGAGGATCTACAGTGAGTTTGAAGCCAGAGTGCAGGGTGTGAATGAAGGAATCGTAAGACAGCGTGTGTGTGCACTGACTCATATTGAGGGCGGCCATGCCCCCCTGTGGGGCAGCGGGGTACATGGTGGGCACGCTGGTGGTCATGAAGTCAGCGATCTGCTGCAAGGCCAGCAGGCTGGTGGGAGTCTTCCCCTTCTTCATCTGATCGTGGATCAGAGTCTCCAGCTCCTCGCAGAAAGCCTGCAACACAACGGCAACACGGACAAACTAAGAACATGTAGGCATGTTTTGCAGGAAGTGATAAAAAAAAAAAAGAAGCATGTTTCATTTAATTTCTTTTTTTTTTTTTTTTTAAGTACAGGGCAGACCCAAATTCTAGATCCTTCCACAATTTTCTAAAAATAGGGTTGCACATTTCTCATCTTTCACTTAATCAATATACCATTCCCGAAAAAATACTGCAAGTGCACCATTTTGTGGCGTAAAAGTTAAATAGATGTGCTACTGAGAAATATTATGCAAAACAAATATTATCTTTTTTTTTCTCCCCTCCCTAATTTTTCTCCCCATCGCAGCTTGGGGCTCCCACATCAAGGTTTCTACTCAGTGGGGGAGGGCCGAAGACCATCACGTGTTCCCTCCGAACCACGTGACGCAGCATCACCACGTGGGACAAGCACTACATTATCAGTTTTAATACATTTTTAATCAGTAACAATCTTTGCAGCAGTTTATCAAATTGTGATTAAATCATTGACATCCATACTTCGAAAACTAAAAACAGATCATGGAACAGAACCAGACTCGACTTTTTCCTTTGGACCGATCTCCATGTAGAACGTTATTAGTTCTGATACATCAAGAAATGTTCAGCGCTCTTGTTTTCACCGTGTACCTGAGCATCACGTACTTGGGAAAGTATGTGCTCTAATTTATACTTTTAATTATATTTTTGCATAATGGATATAGACTCTGAGTCCATCCTGAATTTTTTTTTTATAATAAATATTTAAAAACACTAATCAGGAACTGTTTGATGTTAACATTTAGTACAGGTTAAATGTTTACATTTTTGTGAATGTCATAATTTTGTAAATCATTGAATTTAGTGTTCCACAATTTGAGTATTTAAGTAAGAAATGTCTTCAGATGTCAACAATAAATAAAAACAATTTTTCACTTTTGGAAAATAAACTCCAATTAGGCCGCTCTTTCGCAACATGCTGCTGTTGCGCGTCTCGCAGCTGCCACGTTTCTAAACGATTCTGTAACTGAAGTGTTGCAATATTTGGCAGGCAGTGTGTTAACAGAGGAATAAACACTCCAAGTTCTGTCCTCCTCTTTTCTTCCCATTTCTACCTCTCTCTCTCTCATTTGTTCTTAATAAAGACTCTCTCATCCTCTCCATTCCCATCAGTGTGAAGAAGCCGAGCTTTACGTGCCAGTGTCGAGACAGCTACATAAACAGTGCCTTATTGTACACATGTCCTCGTTCTGACCGCTCGGAGACACACACACACACACACACACACACACACACATACACACACACACATACACACACACAGAAGGAGGTTTAGTGTGAGAGTGCCATCTGAATGCGCTGCAGTCTTTCGATCCATGAAGAGAGTCTTGTTTCGTCTTATCACATGCTGATGGGAAGAGCGGAGTGAATTATCCCGAATACAGTTGCTGACTTTTACATGCGGCCCGCGGGAACAGCGTGAGCCGCTGACGATCGTCAGATCGCCGCTGTGTCTTTCCTGACAGCTCGGGGGGGGGGGGGGGGGAGTTTGGGAAAGAAACCAAATGCCGAGAGCAGGCTTGTGTGAAATCATCCAGATCTGCCTTTAAAAAAAATTAATAAATAAAATAAATATAAACAAGCATGTCTGCCATTTCGGTTTTTAAAGGAGCGACATCAGCGAGATTAGCGACACAGATCGCATTTGTGTAGTCGATGATGTTTTGTAATAACGTTAATATTAATATTAAAATATAAATATTTCAGGGGTGGAGCTTGTGAGGAATTTGCTTTGATTGGACGTGGATGCAAATATTAAAATTATTTTTTCAAAATCACTGAAAAGTATCCTTTATTTCACATAACTGTCTAGATATTTTGCTTCACCAGACTCTGATGTACTCGCTCTCTGTGTGTGTGTGTGTGTGTGCGTGCGTGCATGTGTGCGTGTTAGCAGTAATTCTCTCCATCACAGTGAGCTGTGTCTTTACTATTACATCAGAGTTGTGTATTTGTTCAGGTGCACATGCCTTCCTGTGCTGACTGTGTGCTTTATCAATGTGTGTGTGTCCTGACCGGGCTCTGCAGGATCATGGACACTCTCTTCCTCTGCTCCATCATGTTAAAGTCCTGCCGCAGGTCCGGCGCCATGTTCCTCTCTCTCTGGTACTCGGCGCTGCTCTCGTCCACTCTGTCGAAGTAGCGCTCTTTATGGGGCGGGTGTGCGGGTGGGGTGGCCGCCACCACCCCGGCGCCGGAGTCTCCGTTCATCCTGCGGACTGCGCACCTGAGATGAGATGAAACAAGATGTTGAGAAAAGGAACAATAATACAAAAGCAAAACTGTGTTTTGTTTTGTTTTTTTAGAAAAGACTGAAATTGTGTTTTTTTTTTTGACATAACCACAGAAATGGAGGTTTATAAATGGCGAGAGCGTGAGGACATCATGTCTGTCTGGTCGGGTTTAACCTGGGTGGGTGACTTCTGGTTAGGTGTTTACTGCCCTGATACAAAAACAACATCATGCATGATATTTAAATGCTGGTGTGCTGAGGTTTTCATGGTGCCGAGTTTAGAAGCTAGAGGTCAGACTGGGCGGATAATTTTAGCCCCGGGTCACGACTCCACCCCTTCGGGGTCAGGAGGGAGCGCTGAACCAACTTCCTGAACACTCAGTGTCCTGCTGCTCAGCTGTACTTCAAAACACCTCTCGCTGCCTGTCTGCCTCCCTGTCTGTCCGCCTGCCGTCCATCTCGGTCTCTCTCATGCACAGAGATAAGAGAATAAACAACAATCATGCTAGGTGCCTGGCTTACACACACACGCACACCACTGACCATACATGCTGACCATGCACACCACACATCACACACACACACACACACTACAGTCATGTTGACCATACACACACCACACATACACATTACTGAGCATACACACACCGGTTTAAATTTTTTTCATGATTATTAACGTGTACAGAAGAGAAAATCCGGCTCTGTGTGTGTGTGTGTGTGTGTGTGTGTGGGTGAGAGAGAATGAGAGAGAGAAAGTTTTCAAGAGCTTTAGTGTGCACTTGAGCATAATGTGCTTGAACAGCATCCATTAGTGCTGAGACACAGAGAGAGAAAGATGGGGAGAGACAGAAAGAGAGTGAGACAGCAGTGTTTCTGTAAAAGTCTGATCTACTGCAATGTCTCCGCTCCAGCAGACCAGCAGGACTCCAGCGCTGCTATAACAACCACATACACTCTCACAAGCACTCGCAGTGTGCAGAGCTGAGCAGCAGGTTAAACCTTAAACAGTCTCACTCACACACACACACTTTTACAGGCAGCGAGACTGTGGAGACGAGGACATTCTCTGCATATGGACCGATCTGGACCAAGTGCAGACACTCGCAGTTCGAGCTGCTCTTTCTCTGTGATCAACAAGAAAGAAGGAAAAAGAAGGATGGAGAGAGGGAGGGAGGGGGAGAGGGGGCTGAAAGATAACAGAACACCAGCAGACGAGAGACAAGGAGAGAAAAGATAGAGAGAGAGAGAGAGAGAGAGAGAGAGAGAGAGAGAGAGAGAGAGAGAGAGCGCAGGAGCATGCAACAAGAGATCGAGCCGTTAGAGATAAATAGAGATATATGTAAACAGATAAAGACAGAAAGAGCAAGTGGGGAAAAAAGAGAGAAAGAGCATAAGGAAAAAAATGAGGGAGGACAGGATGAAGGGAAAACAAGAATGACAGGAGAGACGAAAAACAGGAGAGAGAGAGAGAGAGAGACTCCCTGACTCGGCGGTATTGACTGGTGGAGTATAATGAGTGCTTGGTTCCGGCACACTCAATTTTGTGTGTGTGTGTGTGTGTGTGTGTGTGTGTGTGTGTGTGTGTGTGTGTGTGTGTGTGTGTATATATGTGTGTAAGAGACAGGGTGAGAGAGTGAGAGAGAGTGAGCCAGGTTTAACAGAACAAATGAGTTGGAATAATAATAATCATAATGGTAACCTGATGATTAATAATAATGATGATGATGAAGTGAAACCTGAACTTCGGCCCCAATAAACGCACAACCTCCTCAGAACAGGAAATAACTAGAGCCTTGTGTAATACACCCAGCATCTAGCCAGATGTGCAAATACACACACACTTGCTGGAACGCTCCTGCATCATCCTGACTACGCTACACAGATTTAAACTGCGAATTCAGAACCGACTTCCCGATCATTTTTTCCCGAGATTCCCGTTTATCTTCCCAGATCTGGATTTATATATTTTTTTCCTTTGCGTATTTAACACACTCCTACACTCTCGGTCCACGACACTTTCCCGGTTCAATCGCAGCTCGAGTATCTGGCCTCACACGGTGCTAGAATGTCCTCCCACACGCTCTCCTGCTCTCAGAAAGTCAAGCTGCGAGCGCGTGGGATGTGCGCCGGGGCGAAGGACCCGTCTCCTAGGTAACTGCACAGACTTCTGGGAATAGATTTGGGTTTCCACGGCGGTTTTCCGGGATGTGGAAATGCGACAGGGGACCATCATGTGTTGGAGGGGGGAAAAAAAACCCTGCAAATTACAAAATCTGAAGGAAGCAGGAAGGAAGATGGTCACTTCCTGGAGCGGACGGTTACATCCGGAGTGAGAGGTTCACACGCAAGAGAACAAACAGAGTTTATAATCGCTGTTGATTCATCATTACCATCTAAATAGAAAAATTAAACAATAATTTGAGATGAAAGAAAGAAGACGGGGCTTCTATGACTGCATTTGAAAACCTCAACATATGATTATTTAAATTTTGATTTCAGTGGTTATAAACGTTCTACTGCAGGAGAAAGCACACCAACACTGTTGTTCTTTTTTTTTTTTTTTTAATCCTCTGATTCCTTCTGCACCCATCTGTCCTCATCCTCTGTCTCACTTTTTTCTCCTTCTCTCCACAATTCCAGCCGGTATGCTCGGAGACGTGAGCCAGCTCCAACTGTTCAGCCTGGCACGGACTCGAATCCTCTTCTCGACTCTCTCTCTCTCACACACACACACACTACAACACACAGGTGTGACTCTGAGGAGCGTTGTGAGGAAAGCTGCATCGAAAAACTAGAACACTCTGTTCCATTAGAACTTTCAGTGCTTGGACCCCTATCTACATTTTTGCTTAAAATATTTGTAAAAGTTTATTAGAAATAAGCTTAATAATCAACATTTTCGTTGTTGCAAATGTATTTTGAGAAATTGTACATGAATTTAACTTTATTCAAGATATTTTCACTTGCTAAGATATTATAGTATTTATTCAATCCCTTAAGCAACATCAGTGCCGCTTTAAATATAATATAGATGAATATGGAATCGTCGATAAAGCTAAAAATATAACAAATACATACAATTAGCTTAAACTTCCTAATGTTACAGTTTGCACTGTTGCCAACTTTGCTACACTACAAAAATTCTACCTTAGCAAGTTAAAATATTTTGAATATAGTTAAATTCATCTAGACTTGCTTAAATGTTTCCAACAAACCAAATACAAGATTACTTCTAATCAAATGTTTACTGAAATCCTAAGCAAAAACGTCTTGTCCTATTGCAAAATTATTTTGTTAGTTTTAAAAATGTATTTCTTGAAAAAAATTCTCTGCCAACATAACTGGACATTTTTGCTTACAATTTTAGCTACAGTTGACTAAAAATAAGCCTAATAATCTTAGTTTGTTGTAAACTTATTTTACACCAAAACTTTAATTTAACTTTCACTAAATCTATTTATCAACAATTTAGGAAATTACAGATTCATAAATATTTCGTTTGTCAAAATGTTTTTTTGTTTGTTTTTTGTTTTTTTAAGTGTTCCTCTGCTAGCCAGAAAATCCTAGCAAGCAGAAAAACAAAACAAATTTCTACTACAGAACCGCTTGTGTATGTTTGTAGTACATGATGTTCAACAGGCAACAAACAAAATCCATCAGTAACGTGAAAGTACAGAAACGTCTTTTCTACACGCACCCTTTCCCCCCTTCTGTGAATCGGCATTTCAAAACCACAACAAACACAACCTGACCCACAACCATTAACGAGATTCTATATTATTTGTTATCAATATTCAGCAATAGTGATAACTCACATTACTAAAAAAATTAATTTAACAAATCAAATTATTATTCACATCACACGAAAGCTTCACTGCCGGGATTTATGCTAAATCGACCACATGACGACTCCCCACTCATATGCACAGCACTTATTTATTTATTTATTTATAAATTTATTTATATTTATTTATTTATTCATACGCGTGTTATGTAACAGCGTTAGGTGTGAAAGGCCTCAGGCTCGCGGACATGTTGTAAAGAACATCCTGAAGCAGGTTCTGATAATAATCTAGGATTAATGGCTGGAGAGAAGAACCACATCCTGATCCACATCCGCCTACATCTCTTTTGCTCTCTCGCTCACACCCACACGGCTACTCTGGGATTTTAAAACACAATCGCAAAAACCAGCTTTAAAACCACTCCAGGCTCTCAGATGAAGGCTGCGTGGGCAGGGGCGCTTTTATGCCAGCGTGCTACGTTTAAATGTGTACAGCGACGGAGAGGATGGAGTTTAGTGACTTTATTATCGATTAACAACTGACCGTTTGATTTCAGGATACGCAACACTGTTGGATAAACAATATTCAACATATTTATAATAATAATAATAATAATAATCTGCAATGTTAAATTTTCTCAGAAATTACTTAAACTCAGCGTTTCCCCAAGCCCAGTTCACAATCCCAGGTCCCGACAGTGTTTATTATACACGCATCCTGTAGTTAAATACAGCGAGCCTTAAAAACTAGCAAATCCTTGCGGTTTTAATCGTATGTTAACATCAGGTGTCTAAATTTATGCTTGCTATTAGGGATGGGAACCACCAGAGATGTCCTTATACAATATCATCACAATACCTTAGGTGCTGATTCGATTCGTATCGCGATTCTAAGGATCAAGATTTTATAAAAATCCTGAGATAGATATTGTTACAATATATACATATAATAGAAGTGGGTGTGTCTGTACATTGAAGATTTTTGCATAACAAACATTTGTGGGGACATAAGGTGAGAAATAGAACACACCAAGATGTTTTATTTTGGAAATTTTCTGTCTGTTTGTTTGTTTGTACAAGCTACTGAATGAATTTAGCTGAGCTTGAAAACATATAAGGGCTTTGTTTCATCGCAACTGAAATGGAAAACGCCCTTATAGCATCAAAAAAATGTAATTCAATAAAAGTAATCGACCTTGAAAAAAAAACCCTTAGTTAAAAATTTAAAGTTCTCAAAATTGAACAGATGGCGCTGTACATTTTTTATTACAACGCTTATGTGTATACAATTTGTTCCAAAATAAAACATTGCACTTTTTTTCCAAGTTGTAGGCACATCCAGTTCTAAATAAACAAACAAACAAACCCTAGGGCCACTTGTAGGACTATAGAAAAACAGCAACATTTTACCACCCCAAATGCAAATGTAGACAAATAAAAAAATGTATGTTAAATTGATATATTTTGAAGTCAGTGTGGTGATGTAAGGATTTCCACACAAAAGAACTGCGGTAGGTAACGTAATTGATTTTTTCCACCATTTCAACATGTTACTCTAAAAAAGTTTTGCCACCCACTGGCCTGATTTACGGCAAACAGCAGGCTCTTGTGAAACATACAAAAAAAAAATTGTTGCATTTTTTAAATATTATTTTAAAATATAAATATTTGCTGACTTAGCTAAAAAGCAATTCTAGTCATCACTCGTCAGCTAGGTTAAACAACTCATAAAGCAATACAGACAAAATCTGCAAATTGCAAATGACATGATGTGGCATGCACCAAACTAATGCGCGTCTTTTTATGTAATTATGTTCGAGGTAATGATGATCCTCTCCAGATCCCGAGCTTAACCTAAAAGCAAGCAGTGACAGTGAAACCACTTTGTGCATCTTCATTACTTTCCCAAGGTTATTATTTAAAAAGACATCCGACAAAACAACTTGGAGATACCTTCAGAAGAAATGTCTGAAATCAATCCAAGTGCAAGAGAGAGAGAGTGCGAGAGAGAGCGTTCAGCCTTCAAGATGGTCGCTATGGAAACAAAATCAACATCACCATAGAAACCGGTGAATAGCTTTCAGGATGGCTTTCAAGGCTACAGTAACACTGGAACTTGTTTCACAAACACGGCAAACAAACCGCTGCTCGATTTGTTCCGCCGCTTGGGAGCTACAACTCCGACCTGTGCTTCACGCTTTCCTCAATCACCTTTTTCATTCAGAGCCGAGGATTGTGGGAACGCTCTTTCGGACAGGCAACTTAATGGAGTGCAACTTTAAAAGTAGAAATCAGCATACGTTTGGATCATGTGTAACAATTTTCTGTCACGTTTGCTTGCTGTATGTCTGACAGGGTTGCCAGATCACATTGACAAAATCCCCCCTAGGCACTGCTGAATCTTTTTTTTTTTTATAATAATAATAAAAAAAAGAAATAAAAACTCCCACTGACCAAAAACTATGACACAATCTGAACCTTGGGGTTTGTGATCCGTAACGTGACAAGCTGCTCTGTTTTTCATCTGCTCCATGTCAAGCACACCTTAATATTTTTTAAGGACGTTCTCTAATAAACTCCAAACACTCAAAGCATTGATGCAGCTTAAATTTAGACTGTAGTCATTTGCTGCTTTAGTCATGTACTGGAAGAGGCGTGTCCTCTGTGATTATCATCTGGCCAAAAGAGGCGTGGTGTGGTGTGGCGTTCCACTTCTCTAAGCGAAACCTGCACAATATTTCCAACTTGTGTATTACAAAAGCAACATCAATGCAGCTCTTAATCTTCTAGATCATCAAGTAATTATACACGAAGTACTCCGAGATCAGAGATTAGTGACACAATAATAACACCTCAGCGAAAGAAAGAACGATCCACACCCTTCCTCCTAGCCGAAGAAACGTTCATGCACAGCGCATGCAAAGTGCTTTTCGTTCTCTACGGAGTTCGTCTGCAGGGAGTCGGGTTACAGAGAGCGCCATGAGCTTAGCAGAGCGTGAAGCGGATTCTAGCGCTGGAGAGAGCGACTAAGCCTGAAACGACTAATCGAAACAATTTAAAAAAACAAAAAAAAAACCTGTTCTTCATCTTGATTTATGAATGAAAGAAATCTTTGTCAACTTAACAGGTGTATACACACAGACACACGCACAAACAAGTACACCATGCCTGAGGCGGTTTACACTAAACGAACTAGATGCAGGTTTGTTCAGCATATGACAAAACCAATAAAGTGTGTAAGGTGCGGTGTGTAACGCATCAATTATTCACAAACGTCTCTACTGTGAGGCAGATAAGAACAGGGAAGTGGAAGCGGCCTGCTATCTTGAGTGTGTCACAAAACAGATGCAACGAGGGGAAGGAGGGGTCAGCGAGGGTGTGTGTGTGTGTGTGTGTGTGTGTGTGTAAAAATGTGTGTGTGTGTGTGTGAGCTCTTAAAACATGTCTGGGTGTGGTTATGTCTGTGGTTTTAAAGCAACACAACTACAGAAAACAAGAAGATCCCGCTGCTCCTTTGGTTTCTTTCTTAAATACATATAATAAATCTGAGCCGCAAGCTTTTTTCCCCCTGAACATTCGTGAAGCGAAAGATGCTCAAGTTTGCGCTCACAAAATGTGCCGAGTACCAAACGTACTGTCTGAATTTACCCACCCTGACTGCATTTGGATATTAAGCCATTACACTGAGAAATCCTTGAATCCGATTGGTAGGGGTGCTCCGATCAAGATTTTTGGGGGCGATCACCGATCTCCGATCACTAGAAGCTATATCGGCCGATACCGATCACCGATTAAAGGGTCTCCTTGAAGCCTTAATGTAAATCAAGTATTGAAATTACAAGAAGAGGAATATCATGAATTGACAACTGTATTTATTGGCCAGCAACATGTGCAACACATCAACTCAAAACATAGAAGCCTCTGTTTGGTTAGTATCTGGGAACAGCTTAGAGCTTGACAAATACAACTTTCCTGTAGATAAAATAACAGACTAGGACGTGAGTCGCCAGTGTTATGCCGGTGTAATGCGACCCCCCCCCCCCTTATATAATCTCTATCAGCTATTATATCAGAACATAAATTCATAGTGATATCATATTTGATAATAATAAAACTATTATAATTTACCCTTGGCACGTCACAGGTGTCATGACCATTAATACAAATTTTCATGTAATGTTTTATTTTCTGACACATTTATTTTGCAGGGATTTGTCATGTAAATGTATAATGTCATGTATAATGTTTGCACTAAATAAACATTTGTTATGAATACTTACAGGAAATTATTTTTATTATAAAATAAGCTATATAAAAAAATCCATCTTGTATATGAAAAAAAATTCCTATTCAACATGTATTTTTTTTATATTGCTTATTTTATAATCAAATTTGTTTGGTCTAATTAGTAATTTGTAATTCATTAACCTATAAATTTCTGTTGATTATATGGGGGGGGGGGGTCTTTGGGGGGGCGTAACGTGTAATTTTTCATGTTTAAAAACTTGTTTTAAAAAAATGAGGGGAATTACCGAGAGCTGAGTGAGTGGTGGCGCGCGAGTTGCTGAGTTGTTGTCTGATGAGGTTCGTGGTATTCAAATGCTTTGGGTGCTTCCGCCTCGTGGAATTGTCTTGTTACACAGGTTGCCGATTGCTAATGTATTGTCTTTTTCAGAATTGCCAGACCGGTGAAGCCATTTTATCAGCGCAAAAAAAAAAAAAAAAATGTCCAGCGAGTTTTGCGTCATCTGATCGGCTTTTCTATATCGGCCATTATAGAGACTGCTGATCAAACTTCCCAGAGCAATTATCAGCCGATTATGATCGGCGACCGATCAATCGGAGCACCCCTACCGATTGGTCAGAATAGATCACAAGTTCATATTAACGCACGTTTTAATACTTTATCGTTTCTATCATAACATAACTTGCGCTGATATGGTGTACACTTGACATGAACTAGGACTAACAGGCAAATAAAAATCTAATGTTTTACACCTTCTAGTTTCTTGGTAAAATAATAACTTGTTATTTTTTCGGTGTTTGTTTTTTTTTTTTTATTATTTTAATGAAAACAAAAAAGGAAAGTAAAAAAATTCACAAAGTTACCGCAACATTAAACACACAAAGTTATAATATAATAACACTTTTTTGCTTTCTAAATATAATTCAATGTGTAAAAAAAGAAATGCTGTCACATAATATATATTTGTTTAAGTTCAGAATGTGGCTTTATTAATTAATTTCTGGGTTCTAACAGTAACTGCTTTATGTCAGATAACGTAATTTTAGCTAGTGGGGACGGGAATAACATTTATTGTTTAGCTTGTGTAAATATGCTACATTAAGTACGTTAATAAAGTGAGAAATTATGTCGCAATACTAATTTTTACATAAAATTATTTCAATCAAGAATTTGTTGCTAATTAGGCTTTGAGATAATGCAGCATTAAAAAATGCAAAGCTTAAGCAAAAATTATTATAGAATAAACTTAATATTAAACTATTACTATGAAAACAAATTTTTACATTTTAATATTTTCTTTCAATGTTACTTTAAACTTTACATTTACTTTTTAAATGTACATTTTAAGTAGAAAACTAATTTTCGCAAGCGTTAATTATATATTTTTTCTCTCTAGTGATTTGTTAGTACTAGTACTACTTTGTATATGTACCTCCTGATATGTACATATAGAAAAATATTCTGATACTGATTTGTCATTATATCACTCATTATGAATGAGTGTTGACAATTAACAAATTATTTCTGATGATTGTCCTTTAGTTTTTTTTTATTAGTCTAGTCATTGAATGTTAATATAATTGAACAATAAGTACTGAACAAGTAAAAGTTATATTTAAAAAAAAGTTTTAGTCATTATATTTCAAATTTCTTAAACGTAGCTATTCTTTTTGTGTTTCTTTTTCTTTTTTGGATCCCGCTTTACGGCAGTTCAGAAGTTGCGCATTCCTGACACACTTCAGTTCCACACACACCCACATGTGTGGGCTAAATGTAGTGCTCCTGGGCCAAGCCTTCAGAATAGCGCACATACAACAGATACCTCACACCATCGGGGGTCACACGGTCGTTCTGCGATTTCTTTATCAGAACGCTGCGTGATCTGTCTCTGAGCGCGAATGCTTAATCATACAAACCAGGGCCGGAAGCAAAACCTCATGATGCCCTGACCAAACGCAGATGCTCCGCGTGACCACGTGTGTCGTACTTGCATGAATCGTGGCTTTTAAACGAACGAACCATGGGAACTGAAGTTAAATACAGAGTGTGAGCTTTGTCTCAACACAGAAACACACTAATATAATCTTAACTTAGCGTCCACAACGTCATCTCTAGGGGGGCTCTGATTGATCGGTCGCCGATCATAATCGGCCTATAATTGCTTTGGGAAGTTTGATCGACAGTCTCTGTAATGGCTGTTCTAGAAAAGCCGATCAGATGACACAAAACTCGCAAGACATTTTTTTTTAGCGGGCTCTGCTAAAATGGCTTCACCGTCTGGTGAATTCTACGTGTTGTGTGAAAAAGACAATATATTAGCAATCGGCAACCTGTGTAACAAGCCAATTCCACGAGGCGGGAAGCAGCCAAAGCATTTTAACACCACGAACCTCATCAGACATTTGAGAGAGTGGGAGAGCTCAGCAACTCGCGTGCCGCCACTCACTCAGCTGTCGGTAATACTAATATCTCACCTACGCAGGTTTCGCTCGGTGGCCGAGAGTACGGTTCATCATGATTCACTGCGAGTTTTGGCGCTGTGATTATGTTTCCATCTTCCCGCGTGAAAAATTAAACATATTTGCCAAACGTTTATATTTTTTAAACAAGTTTTTAAATATGGAAAAATTTAACATCTTTAATTTTTTGCCGGCCCTCGCGGATGCTTCCGGTCCTTGCAGAACTTCCAACGACCTACTTGTCTATTATCTTATTTAATTTTATACAAGCTACAGTAAAGTTGTATTTGTCAAGCTCTAAGCTGTTTCCCATTACTAACCAAGCACAGGCTGCTACGTTTTGCACATGTTGCTTGCCAATAAATACAGTTGTCAATTCATGATATTCCTCTTCTTGTAATTTCAATACTTAATTTACATTGTTGTTAGATATAGTTTAATAAATAATGCTACATGATAAGACTTCGAGTAGACCCTGTAATCAGTGATCGGTATAGATACTAGCATGGCAAGAGTTTGAAAGTAAAGAACTCATTGTAGACGTAAAACGTTTACGCAGGAAACTTGACTAGTTCTATTCTCACAGGATTAGGTTTACTGTAAAATGTTTACACAGAGCAAAGAAATAGATGCAAACAGTTAGCTGTGTATTGATTTGAGGGAGTGTTCTGTTGCGGGCTGCAAAATGGAAGGGAGCGATAAAAATTATCAGCGAGGCCAAGAGAAGAAGAAAGCAGCAAGAGAAAATGACAGAAATTGTCAGTAGAGGCTTATGTTATGCCTGAGATGTAGATTTTGAAACATTTAGTTGCACAGCTTAAGTGTTTTTGTATAATGATTTATTTTAATGTTTTTTTTTGTCCTGAAAGTCATTTGAAAAACTTTTTTTTTTTTGCATCTGAGAAAAGGCTTCAAAATAAGAACGTATGGTGCTGTAATGCACTTAATTAATCTCAGTCAACTTTAATACCCCTATCTCACCTACGCGGTATCGTGCGGTGGCCCGAAGTACGGTTCTTCATGATTCACCGCAATTTTTGGCGCTGCGATTACATTTCCATCTTTCTGCGCGAAAAATTAAATATGTTTAAACCGCCTTAAAAACATGTTTACAACATGTTTAATTTTTTTGGCGGACCTTGCAGAACTTGGGCGGGCAGTCGCGGCGGCTCACGGTGCCTAACACCGCATCTCACTGCAAGTCAAACAGCATAGGTGAGATGGGGGTATAAGGTATTCCTTGTATTGTGAATAATGACAATGTTTATTTCTGATAAAATGCTGTATTTTTATTACAAAATAAAAGTAGATTTTTCTAAAAAGAAAACCAATTAATCTTTGTTTCTCATATATTTTACATTGCTGTTTAATTAAGCAAAAGTGCATTTTATCCGATTACTTGATTAATCCATTAAATTTTTGGTAGAATACTCGATTACTAAAATATTCGATAGCTACAGCCCTAAAATAAATAGTAAAAGTTGTGGCAATGTTCAGAATTTGGTAAAAAAAAAAAAAAATTAACATACAAGCTAACTTCAACTTCACTTATTTAAGCAAGCAATTATAATTACACAGTACTAATCAAGAATAAGTTTTATAAAAACAAAAACCAGATCTACTATTGCGATTCTATTATATAGAGAGAGATTTTTTTTTCTCACATTTTGTTAAAATTCTAAACAAACTTAGCAAATACATAGCTCCTCCCATACAGGAAGTTTGAGGATTATGTTTAACTAGGATTTTGCTTTTTACATAATAATAAAGATTGCAAATAAATCAAATTGTTGACGTGCACAGAAAATTTTGATTCTGGTCCTTCCTGTGATATCTGCAGGAACCCAGACCAGGATTCAAAGATAAATGCATGAGCGCCTAAACGAGGTGGAATGCGTCCCAGTGAGAGTCTATGATAGGATATCTGGTCAGCTGTCACTCTTAATGCCGCGCCTTCGTGAACCCACTGGTCTTCGTATTGTAGGGTTCGTTCAGGTTGCTTCGCCCGGAACGAAAACCAAATACTTCCTTTCTAAAGCAATAAACTGACACACTGTAACAGGATATGGAAAGAAGGAGAAAATGCAGAGAGGAGGGGGGGGGGGGAATGACAGTTGAAATGAGAAACAGATTTTCGTCTCTCCAGAGAGATGTGAGCATGTGAGGGCGTAGAAGGAAAAGTGAGACAAGAAGGTTTGGAAACTCCTGTGAATTCAGACCTGAGAGAGAAAGTGCTTCTAAAACAAGAAAAGTGCACCAGCCAAACAAATAATGACAGTAATAACAACAACAACGTTAATTTTACTGCTCAGGGTTAAATCATCAGTGAAGAATGAATTGCAAGAGCTGCCTCAATCCATGTCTGGGCCCATTCCTGGCAGATAGAGGAATTTTGGGAGTCTCCCTGCCTCCAGAAGTCGGTCCTGTCCCTCACCAATTCCCTCGCAGGCGGAGAAACAAATAGAACTGAGACGCAACAGATTAGCAGAACCCAGGTCCCAGCTTGGGCTTAACACAGTTCATCCAAAACACACACACACACACACACACACACACACACACACACACACACACACACAGAGAACAATACACTCAAGGCACAGCATGACACAAAGATCCTAGCAGATACTACACAACCTATTATGGCAAAATAATCAGTGTCGTAAATGCATTGCTGTTCTCCCTGTTAATATTTTACATTGACCTTCTTTCTGACTTTCTTCTGAAGTGTTTTTTAAAAAATCTTATTCAGCATGATGTGCTGCAAAAACACACAACATTAACTAGGTTATTAGGAAACCTAATATACAACAAACTAATTTAGATTTTCCACAAATAATCCTGAATAAAAAAAAATTAATGAAACTGCCTATTCTGCCAATACTTAAAAGTTAGTTTGACTGTTTCATATTTACGTATGTAATACTGCAAGTTTGACTATTTTTTTAAAACACGTAAATGGATAGCTTGAGTATTTTTCTAAAGACGCAAATAGTTTGGCTATTTTTTAATGATGGAAGGTAATTTAGTTCAGTTTTTCTGAATATGAAAACAGAGAGCTTAACTATGTTTCTAAATAAATAAATAAATAATTTTGCAAATATTACAGGTTAGTTTGGCTAGTTTTGTAAGTATGTAAAAAGTCAGCTTGATTACAGTAAAAGCTGCACTTATACACAAGTAGTTAGCTTGACTATTCTGTAAATATGCAAACACTGTGACTAAATATGTGAACCGATAGCTATTCTGCAAACAAACCAACAATTTGAACAGAAGATAATTTTTTCTATGTGCATCTTCAAAAGAATCAAAAAAAGAATCATTGTAAATATACAAATATTCAGGTCGACCGTTTTGTAAAGTTACGTCAACATCAATTTCATAAATACAAAATGTGAACCATTTCATAAATTCAGTACTAGCTCGTACTAATACGAGAATCACCAGGGCATTCCCGGTCCGATATTATCACGATACCTAGATGATGATTCGATTTGTACTACGATTCTGTATGTTTCACAATTTTTAGAACTATTCGGATTCTGTATCTGTTTTAAGTTAAATAAGTGGATCAAATAATATAACTAATTTGCTTCTACCATACAGGACGCTGCGCTGCCAGGGTGTGAATAGTTTAGGATCATATAGGAACTGCGACATTGTACCAATGTAAATGCGAACATGGATATATAAAATTTAAATGTATATTGATATACACACACACACACATGATTCTGCAGTTAGTGCGATGGTGCCACACAAAGAAATCGCGATACGTAACAGAATCAAATTTCCCCCCCATCTATATTAGTTTGAAATTTACAATTAATTAAATGCACGTTTAAATGAAATATTTTGTAAATATGGTGTTGCTTTTTTTTTTTTTTTTGCAAATATGCATTTAGTTGCAACATGCTTTATATGCAAATGAGGAATGATGACATTGAAAATATGCAAATAGTGGTTATGATGTAACCAGGAGACTTTGTGAGCTTCTCTCAGCTACTTTTCCCTGAACAGCCTTGGCAGCAGTCCCCTCCTGGGGTGTTAGTGCAGCAGCAGCAACGGGATGCGCGCGCGCACACACACACACACACACACACACACACTGGCGGGACTGATTGTTTGGGCCCTGTAAAGGTTCATTGCTGTCTTAATACCG